>JAXGGA010014184.1:0-32856 GCA_038373865.1 Uloborus plumipes | reverse complement strand
TCGAGCCACAGTTCAAGTATTTCATTATTAGCAGTAAAAGCAACACATGGAGCATGAAAAAGCACACATAAAAAATCTAATCCGAGCTTATCATATTAGAACAAAAGCTGTTAAAAATAACGATGTGATAATTTGAAGCAAATTACGCACCTGGTATTGATAAGAAGCGTACTTAATTTTTATCACGCCCACAAAATAAGTACACAGCACATTCCTTAAGATTAGTCTTATCTTAAAACGGGGTATGTTTCGACGTTTATTGAAAATAAAGGGGAAAAAAGATTTTCGTGCATAAATAGCTTGAGTGAAAAGTCGCCTTTGATGTTTGAATAATTTCTTGCATGTGCTGATCGAGAAAAGAATTTTCTGTGAAATATGAAGTTAGTATTTTTGCTGACTAATAAAATTCCACCGATGCGTCTTTCACGTATAACATTTCTTAGGCCATAAAAGTATAAAGCGTATATCTTATTGACTATGATTATTTATATGCATAAAATATACCACCGGCTAGGCCATGTCATCCAGATACTGCAGTTTCATCCTCGTTAGGGATCATCAGTCTTGCTTAGACAGTAACCGTTGTGAAGAATGAAATCCTCTTATAGGAGCTAAGAGTGCCAAGCTCTTCATTACAGTAACAATTTAAAATGACAGAAAGACAGTTATTTATTGCATGAAGTCATTCTAAAAGTGAAAAATGTGCATTTTGCATTCATTGTTTCATTTACACTTTCTACTACCTTTATGCAGTAGTCTAAATATAACTATTAGCTTACATCTAATAACTATAATCTTAAAACACATATGAATTATGTTGCTTTAAATCTAAGTAAGAGTCAAGCAAGTACATGCTACACTTCAATTATTGTCAAGCAGTAATGTTAAACATTCTCTTATCTTCGTTTTGCAAAATCTGTTATATTAGTTGGAAGTAATAAAGGAAATACTTCACCATTCTATCCATTTTAATAAAGGATATTCGAACAAAATTAAACTTTGCACAACACAGCTAATTAAAATTTTTCTGTTTTGAAAAAATCTCCAGTAAAAGGAAATCTGTTTAAAACAAATGCGAACGAAAGATGAAAGAATTCTTGCCTTTGTTTCCAAGAGTTTATGTTTGTGTGGTATTTTGCTGAATTTTCTTACTCTTTATGAACTATATTTAACCTCTTTGTTCACTTCAAAAGAATTTATTAGTTGTGTGTAATATAAAGATAATAAAGGAATTACTTCTTTTCAGTTTCATTTTTAGAAACTAATTCAACAGTTAATGTAAAATAAGGACACAACTAATGAAGCGAGCTAATTTTTCTCTTTGAGCACATGTTAATGACACATAATTACGTACTCGACTGCTCTTTTCATAATTTTTGACATTAGTTTTATAACGTAAGCTTTCATGCGGTTAAAAAAATATCAGAAAAAAGTTTTCTCTACAAATAGCAACTAATTACACAGGAAAAGGTTTTTCTTCTTGACCTATAAAATTTCTTTGTGTTTATTAAATCCCAAATAAGAAATTTTTAAAAACTACGAGTACTTTTAAGTATTACAATTGATGTATAATTATAATGTTTTTTAATATTTATGTCATATATATTATCACATACATGTTCATGCAATTTAAGGAAGAAAATAATATTAAAAAAAATAAAATGATGTGTGTGTGTGTGTGGGAGGGGGACTTCTTAATTTTAAAATATACGAGTTTTGTTAACATTATGTCATCAAATGCGAGCACTTTTTTCTAAGTTTTATGGAATTTTCATGGTAAAAAACATTGTTATGGTAAATTGTACCGTTTCTTTACGAAATAAGGAAGGGACATCAAAAGAAACGCATTGCTGCGATTGATTCTCCAAAAACATTGAAAGACTTAGAAGCTAACCGTTGTACCTTAGTTCGTGATTACCTTGTCGGCTCGGGGTTAAAAAGCTACACGTTCTGTCCCTATACTTGATGGCCGTGGTGTCCGGATCGATTAAGCGTTGGACTCGTAACTGAAGAGTCACATATTCAATACTTGCCGGTCAAAAATCTTCCGTGTATACTAGCTTTGGATGGTGTACGTTAAATATATCTCAGTAACTAAGTCTTCCAATTTAGTGTTCCGAATTAATAAATCTAAGGGTGTTGGCCAGTGGCTGTTTGACTCCAGGCCTGTTCCTAAAAAAACATCAGTTTTCAGAGATTCGGCCGACAGGTTAAACCTTGCATAATGTGGTATCTTTTTATCTATCTTTTTAGAGCTTAATATCTGACGAACTGTCAATAGGACTGTACTATGCCTAGCACTTACCAGGTCATTGAAAATCTTCTAATGTTCCAGGCCGTTCTATCTTAGATGTTTTTACTCTGGAAAATCTTTAAGGATATAAAAAAGGGCTTCTGCAGTCGCTTGTTGATTTGGTTAAAATGCTTAGAGCGGGAGACAAATAAATGGCGTTTGATAGAGCATTTTTAAAACTAAAACTTTATATTTTACTGGTTACACCGCCTATCCGCTCAACTTTTAATTTCTCAGCTGTTGCTGTAAATGAAGCACTGCCACGTATGTATTAGTGTACACGAAAATGCAACATAATGTATTAAGCCTTTAAATGATATTGTTAAAATTATTACACTACTGAGAAAACTCGTTGTGAGAAAATGCAAATAATTTCTTAAAATTATTTACTTTTAAATGTTCAAATGTTCAATTATTTTTTTTTGTCCTTGACTGAGTGGCAGAGGCACTCACTTTGTATGCCTCAGGTCTAGACCAGGTTAGATTCCCATCGGTGCTCTGGGTTTTCTTTCCTTTGTGTTTTGATTTTCATTCTTGGTTGTGATATGGTTGGTAGAGCACGGTGAAATGACCGAAAAAAAAACTTTTTACTTTGATTATTTTCACCAAGTCACTAATCCAAATGCCGGCCAACTTGTTTAGGGGTCAGAGAAGTCTGATTGCTGGTGGGGAGGTTCCGGGTTCAAATTCCTACCCTGGAGTTGCTGCACTTTCTCTCTCCTGCCCTTGTATTTCCTTTGTGTGAATGTGTTGTTATGTCTGTGTTGTTGTGACTTCATATCAAACTACGGTACAGTTGAAGAGTGAACTAGTGCATCCAAAATAATGCATCCCAAGTTGATAGCCTGCACTGTAAAACAATAATAGTTGTTTTTACAGTATAACACAGCTAATTTTATAGTAATAAACTGTAAAAATTTCTAAATTTTGCAGCCAATAAGCTGTAAAATTGCTCATTTTACAGTAATAAACTGTAAAACTGCTAATTTTACAGTTTATTACAGTGCATTTTACAATTTTAAACTGAAACCGCTGCTGCCAGTATTATACTGTTGTTTTTACAGTACAATGCAGTTAACTTTTACAATAATAAATTGAAAAATTTCTAATTTTACTGTAAGAAACTAAAATTGCTAGTTTTACAGTTTGTTACTGTGCATTTTACAGTTTTAAATTGGAACCTCGGCAGTATTATACTGTAAAAACAACAGTTCATTTTTTGCAGTGTAGATGGCATAAGACAACAAAAAGTATTCCAAACGTATTTGTTACTGATTTTTACTATAATGGTGTTAAAATCTACAGTTTTAACATTTCTCAGTAACCTTTTAACAGATAGAGGGCAGCATGGGCAGTGATGTCGGTGTGAGGAAGCACCACGTCATCGAAAGGAATTTTTATAGCAGGAGAGGTAGTGCCTTATTTGGTGCGGTGAATCAACATGCCGCGTTTCGCTTTACCTTATATGATAATGCATTGCGAGAAAAAAAATGCTCATTGGTCCGAGACGAATAGCGTCTCGTGATTCTTCAAGAAAGCTTTACGAGTGATTAATGCGTCTTCAACCTTTGTAATGAAAGCTTGCGAAAAAATGATGATGCCCTTTTGAATTGCTTTGAAAAAATTCCGTTGGCCGAAGCCACGGAAAAGGAAGAAAATATGTTGTTATTAAGAGAATCATAGTGATTTCGAAAAGTATAATATGTTTTAACTTATTCAAGAATAAAGTGAAGAAGATGAACTTTTCCAAATAAGTTATTCAAGAAATGTAATTCATGATTTTCATCAACTCCATCTTCAACAGAAAAATTTGGTCTGTATGTTTTTGATCAAACACAAATCCTTTTTTTTTACAAGTAAATCATCTGTTATTCATGGCCATTCTAATATAGCATAAACTTTCTAGCCATCTAATATTTGTGCAATGCTGAAGATTTTCTTGATTCAAGTAAAGTAGCATGAATTTTTCTGCTATATAACATTTGTGCGGTAATGAAGAAATCTTTTGGTTCAATTAACGTAGCATAAACTTTTCTGCGATGTAATATTTGTGCGATGCTGAAGATTTTTTGGTTCGCCTAAAGTATCATGAACTTTTCTGCCATCTAATATTACTGCAGTGAAAAAGAGAGCAAAATTACGAATGTGCCATTTAATAACCAACTTGAAGAGGGAGACGTCCATTCTACCCTTTGAAATATAAATTCGCAAGTTTTCTTCATTTGAATAAGAATTTTATGTTTCCTTTTAAATTTTGATGAATATATTATAATATTTATAATTAATGATGTTCAATTTAGAGTTTAATATTACACAGTATTTGAAGAAGGTAAAATGCATTGCATTAAATAAATAATGTAGTGATTTCGAAATTTGAGTTGAATAATTTAGTTATACAAAGTATTTTGATATGATTTAATCAAAGGATTTATTCCCATTTTTTTTTATTTATGTGTCACAACGCAATGTCTACCACTATACGATTATAATGGTGCTAACTTTATTTATAATCTATTTATTTAACATTTTAATCTAACTTAACTTTAATTTATCCTAATTCACTATGAATTTATTTGAATTTGAATCTTTATTAATTAAGGACACATTTTACAGATGGCAATCAGTTAGTTAAAGTTACAATCAGGGAAAACAAATCACGCTTAGAATTTTTATGATTGCCAATATTATAATATACGACACTCTTTTCTACACGTGAGTTTTAATGTTTTTTGTAGTTATATTTTTTGTTCCAATCTTATTGCTTCAACGGTTATTCAGAAAACGTTTCAAAAATAGTGCTAAAGTACAATTGATGTACAAGTAAAGGAAACAAATAACAAACAAGAGAATAAAAGAAAAAGAAAAAAAATCTATCCATTTGGTATATGTTTAATTATGCTGTCTGTTGCAGTGCATTCATTTTCTTTTCGTAACTATTGTTTATGTTCTTTCATTTTCAAACGCAAGAAAAATTATGTTTCGAGCAAAAAGAGCATAGTGAAAACTTTTGTCAGTTTAGGTTTCTTTATGTCAGCTTGAAACGATGAATAATGTTTGGTATAAAAATTTCAAGTTAATTCTGGTGCAGATGAAAGTATTTAATCATGGTAGACAAGCTATGTTTGCATTTCTAGCTAATCATGTACAATTCGGTACGCTATTATGCTTTAAAGCACTAACACGCATCGACTATTTTGTATAAAACTACCTAATGCTAAAGTTACTCTGAATCATATCCTTTCAGAGGTGAGCAACTTTTCTGTCATTGAGATGAATTTATATCTTGACAATGTGTTGAAATTTGCCTTAGAAATTTTGGTCTTAGCATTTAATTTATTTTTTGAGATTAACCATAAATCTAGTTTTTTCTAAGTGCTATTTTTTTTTACAAATACTCATAAAATGATCTAGCCGTCAATGAAATTAAATGTATTTTCAAAGAAAATGATAAAACTGACACGAGTCATTTAGAGTATTCTTATTGTTTATTTTTTTACACTTTAGTCTCAATGATATTCATTTCTTAAACAATGTATAGTAATAAAGTTGCTTCTGAATTATGACTATCAAGTGGACAGCTCTGTTTTTATTGAAATCAACTTTTTTCACTACTAGGAAACCTTTTGCATGATTGTAAAAGTTGAGATGCGCGCAATAAAAATGAACTTAAAAAATTACAGGTTTAAAAGTTTATTTAGTAAATAGCGTGTAAAAGTAGAACTAATTTAAAAATTATGGTACATTTACATACAAAGAGATCGAAAGAAGATAAGTATGAACCCTTTTTCATTTGAAGGTCAAGTTTTGACATGTAAGGCAGTCTTAAAAAATCCACTGGTTAATAATGTATTATGTTGATTTTTCTTCATATTTCAAGGTAAGAGTAGCAAAGTAGCTTTTGGGTAGTCGGATACTTTTCTGGCACGAATCTACGCTGGTTAGGTCAAAATTGTTTTGCTATCGACTTGCCAAGCATCCCCGTGGTACGTTACAATTTTATTGAATTTATTAGTCAGTTTTTGGGATCTTTCACATAAGGTGGATGGCAGCGATAAATCGAGGAAGATTTCACAATTCATGGCCCTGCTTACTCTGCCGTCCTAAACATGATTACGAACATTTTCGGAAAACAAAAAATCCGGGTACTCAGTAGGTATTTTCAACCTACTCAAATTTTGTGTCAAATTTTGGGAGATCACAATGACTTCCTGTGACCTCCATCAAGGACTCCAGCAAGTATGAACACAGAGTAGATAATTTTTAATGCCTTGTTTACGTCCGAACAACGTATCATTTATCATTGTTGCAATTCCATATGCAGTAAAACTTGGTAAAAGGGTCAAACTTCCAATTCAATGCCGCAGCAAAAAGACTTATCAGAATGCAATAAAATTTCTCACATGTTAGTTGGAGACCAATTAGCACCTTTTTAAACCAGTACCCCTTAAACTCTCGAAAAAAAGGTTTTTTTTACCCACCCTAGTACTCAATGAGAGGATACAGTATTTTAGCATTTTGATCTGATCACGCTTCGTAACCCCTTTAGGGCGGTGCATCTTTCTCTCCTGCGGAACAACTCATACCACTTACGACTCTACACGAAGTGGAGTCGGACACAAATCTGGTCCGGTTGTCCGCAGTCCAGGTATTGATTCCTGACAAACATCCGTAAATGGTGGGAGGTGGGGATTTAGCGTTATCCAGGTCACACAGAGAAGAGACCCCCCCCCCTCCATTATGTCACAACGTTCCCCAGGTGTGAAGTCAAATGAGAAACAGCCAACTCTGACTCCGACTCCGTTTCCCCAAATTTAGTCCAACTTCGTCTCCAATCCTGGCAGCGCTACGGACTCCGTGGAAAAAGTGGCTAACTCCAACTCCTTTACCCTAAAATTAGTTTTTATTTGGAAGGAGCTTAACCGACTTCTTTGCACATAAATAAGTCCAGCTCTTACTTCACGATTCCGACTCCACACTGCCGCAGGATTGCTTCGGGAAAGTAAAATATTAGTTTTTATGAATAACTAGCTTAATACCCGGCGTTGCCCGGGTGCTCATTAATACAACATAGCATTCAGGGAAAAAAAGTTTGAAAGAGTTCTATTCATATGGGTATAAACTAATTTGTATCAATCTGTCTCTTAGGTACAAACTTTGAAAAAAACTAAAATATTACAGAAAGTTAAACGTTTACAGAAAAATAGTCTTATCAAAAGGTGAAAATTAAAGATAAATGTTGTCTGTGCTTTGCCGCGTCCACTGGCATGAAATATATGCACATGGAAGTGAAAAAATTGCATCAATTTCACCCGCCAAATTTGAAATATTAACGTTTCTCTATTAATTGTTCCCACCTACAAAGTAAAAATTATTATAACTCAGAAATAAATTTATTTTTCGTTCTGTAGGCTTATCTCCATTACAGACGCAACTGTCGTCGCATTGCGAATTTGAAATTCAAATCCGTAGTTCTTTTTATAAAGTCCACATGAATTATGATTGTTTTTTACTTATTTCAATGCTAAAAGGAAATAGGTGAGCCTTAAATTGAAAATTCATTACTTTAATCGTAATCATTGTTGGAAAATACTCATATTTAAAAATCTTAAATTTCATCAATTTGAATGCTAAAAGGCCTATCTCGATTACAATATAAATAGGTTAGATTCCAAAAAAAGGTCATTTTTTGACAAAAAATTTAAATTTGAGCTTTTTAGATTTTTTAAAATTTCAAGACCCCGCCTACGAGAATTCTAGGGCATCAAGGAACCTCTGTGTCAAGTTTGATGAAAATCTGACGCAAACTGTGGATTTGTATAGAGAACAAGTATACATACACTCATTTTTATAGATATAGAAGAGGTCCCAAATAGATATTTAAATGAAATAAAGTACTTGGTGCACTGTAAAAAATGAACTGTTGTTTTTACAGTATAATACTGGCAGCAGAAGTTCCAGTTTAAAACTGTAAAATGCACGGTAATAAACTAAAATTAGCAATTTTACAGTTTAGTACAGTAAAATTAGCAATTTTTGCAGTTTATTACCATAAAACTAGCTGTATTATACTGTAAAAACAGCATTCATTTTTTAGTGCACTGTTTTGTTGTTACCAATGGCACGGGATTTCTACTTTATGCACCATTTTTGACTTGAATCTACAATTAGGACATTATCTACAATTTGGTTTTCATTTTTCATTTCTGGTAATATTTGTACTTTCTACAGAGTGACTTTTTGCAATTCTTGATCACTATAATCCTGGGCTAAACGTTTAATTTTTTCTCGAAATGCTTGCTTTTCCTGCTTACACAAATTTTTAGCTGAGATTTAAGCTTCTCTAAGTTACGCCACATTGTATAAAGCATTTTTAAAAAAATATCTTGAGTAACCTTGAATAAGTATTCTCATTTTTTTTTTTTTTTTGAGAGAAACATATTTATGTCAGCATCAATTAAGCATGGACCTATATTTCAAGTTATAATTCGTTACGCATGGTAAAAAAATATTTTGGACCACCTTTAAGCCTTTATTGATTCATTTATTTTATTTTATTTATTTATTTATTTTGTTCTGCCTCAGTCGACACTAAGGACAATAATTCTGATGAGGAACAGCCGATGGTAATGGCATTTTAGTACTCATATTCAGCCTCGACATAAATAAATATTATTTTTTACGGTTAAAGATTCTTGACTTACAGTAATTTAACTCTGCACTTCATGATGGAAATTTTCGCAATTGGAAATATGCATCTAGGACTAACGGCTAAGCCTAACTTTTAAATACAAAGAAATACATAAAAACAATTTTACTTACACTGTGCTGTAACTAGATGGAGAAGACAGAAATAATCTTCATTTTCTGCGATGTCAGCTGATTAAATGTTTAATTATTACCTGTATACTACAAGGCTTTTAATTTTCCTGCCAGAGCCTTTTTTTTATTTCTTCCCTGTCTTCAAAAGAATTAATTATTTGTTTTGAATATGAATGCGAAAACGAACGAATGTTTAATTCAAGAAATGTATTTTGTGGTCTTACTGCACAAGATTTAATGCATGACATCATAAATTAAACAGACACAAAAATGTTTTGTGCGACGTGAAAAAATGTTTTCCTTATTTTTGGGAATTAAAATTTGCTGATTCATAATTAAGGATTACGGAAAGATAAATTATGCATTTCTTTAAGACAAATTTCATCCAAATGTATTATTTATGATTGAAACATGAATAAACATGTATTTTTATGTTGAAATAAATTTCAATTTTAAACTTTTTCTCCCAAATGTGGAAAGTGTCGACATAGTTCAAATTATAGATTGTCCCGCTTAATGAAAAATGTCACGTACGTAAAAATAGCATGACAGCAAATTATCTCAGTTTTAACCATGTTTGTTAAATTTTGATTAAAAATGTATCTCGTAAGATAAAGTCGTCATTTAAACTCCAAATTAACCATTATTATCCGTTTGTCAAGTTTTCCATTTTGTGAAACACATTGCGACACAATGTTTGTTTACACAAAACAACGTGTTTAATTAGTAATTCAAATTTTAAATATAGGGATGTTTTCCGTTTT
The DNA here is from genome assembly GCA_038373865.1 of Uloborus plumipes. Classification (NCBI taxonomy): domain Eukaryota; kingdom Metazoa; phylum Arthropoda; class Arachnida; order Araneae; family Uloboridae; genus Uloborus; species Uloborus plumipes. The sequence goes on along the minus strand of JAXGGA010014184.1, from coordinate 22,980 downwards.
CATGACAAATATTGAGCTATTTTCGTACATTTTTAAATTTTATTTTCCCTAGACATATTTGAAGTACTTCTTTTAATTATTTATTACTTATTTTACAAAGAGTAATAAAATGGCCACCGGTAGAGGTAGACGTCCTCTCATTTGAGCTGAGATTGCCTTCAAACTGGTAGATAAAATTAATCTAAAACTAATTTTATCAACCAGTTTGAAGGCAATCTCAGCTATAATAAGACAAGGATCCAGATACTCTTCAAGGGGGGGAGGCAATGATTTTTATTTTTTACTGCTATACTATACACAAAGGATGTTGACGGTAATGCAGTAGATAAAAGGGGTTCATTCTCAGTTGATGTTAATGGTTTGCTACGTTTTTTCCTGTTTTTAGCTACCTCTCCACAGTTGTAATCGCATAAATTAGAAATCATAACAACCAAAATAGGAGCTCTGATCAGTTCTGCTTACTCAAAAGGAGACCAAAAGACCATATGAAATTGTGTTTATTTTGTTACGTCATCTAGATGGCGTCGCTCCATGACGGGAATCAAGAAATCGGCGACTCAGAATGTATGAGCTCGATCCCCTCTTCCCCCCTTATCATTTGTATTTTAGTCCGTTGAGACTTTTCTCTTCTCGGCGCTGTCTTGAAGCTTTCTATTTCATTTTGAAGCCAAATTTCAACCAAAACAGGAAAAGAAAAAATGTATAATAAATTTCTGATTTCTAGAAAGGCAACCTCTCGAAAGAATTTTGCAAATATTCTTCAGAAGTATTTTTTTTTTTCACATTTTTGGTCTGTTTTCGTTTTTCTCTTCTTTTTTTTCCTTCCTTCCTTTTTTTTTTTGGCTCAAAGGGGGTTGGGGAGATAGCCCCATCGCCCCCCCTTGTATACGCCCTTGTAATAAGAGGACATCTGCCTCCAGCTCGTTCACTGACTATTCCTAAATGATGAATTCCTAACAAGGACGAAATTGAAGTCTCACAATGTTATGACCGTTCTGTAGGTATATTGCTTATAATTTTGCCTTTGATTTGGCTTATGGGCGGTAACTTACAACAGATATCTTTAGATAGTTGTTTGAGCATACTTTTAAAAATCTTTCAATAGTCAAAGCAACACTTAACTGGCAATTTTAGTTTTGTGCTTTTTTTTGCGATGTTAATGAATAACAGTAATAAACTGGTATAATATTTTGAGACAAAAATTTCATCGCATTTTTTCTTTTTATGGAGATAATAAGCAAACATTTTCAATTGTAATTTATTTACTAATTGCGTACAAGTTTCAACCTCTCTTCAGTTTTTTAAAAGTACTAACATCTTACAATGAAGACGGTATTTTTCTGTCCCCATAATGTTCCTTCCCTAATTAATGCTGTTTAAATTTTTGAAACCGAAAACTTTTTTAAAACACAACAGAACATTGTTTTAGTTTCAAATGAATGTGACCAATTATAGTCCATACCAAAGCATATTTAAGGGTATTTTAAGCTTTTTCCAATGAATTTGATATGTTCAAAGTATAGCTTGCTTTTAGTTCAGCTATGTTAAACAAACCTTACATGTTTCTTACACAAGTTTCATTAGCATACTTATGAACTTGAGGCAATGACAAAGACTCAAAAAATGTGTTTGAAAACATTGTGTGGGTAAATTAATTAGCTTACTAATTACGTCTTGTCTCTTTCAAAATCTTTCATTTTATTCACTTTCACTTAAATAAAAATCTTTACTTAGTTTTGAACAACTGACAGCAAATTTCTTTCCGAAAAACAAACATATTCTGTAAGATTAATTACAGATTCATTAATGAAGGGAATAGGTTTTCTGTACATTACCTGCGTTTATTCTTTGGAGTTGTGTGTCATAGGAGACGTAGTTTATGGTGAGTAAAACATGAAATAATGATTAATGATTAAATTGTTTGGGAAAACAATATTGTTACATACAGGATTTTATATTTTGCCTTAACAAAAGCAGAAACATTTTGTTTCTTAGAAAATAACGCATTTAGAAACAGAAGAGACATTTTGTGCCTGAGGAGTTTTAAAATTAGTCTAATTTTCGAAAGCGTTTGTGTGTGTGTTGGGTGTACATATTAAAACACGTTTATTGCTGTACATACCTGTCTATTTTACATTTGCTACATTTTCAGAGTTAAAAATAATTAAAGAGGTTGTTTCTCAAGGTTTAAAGTATATGTTTTTGCTGTGCACTTATTTTTTAATATATGTTAACACTTTCTTTAACACAAGCATTTTGGACATTTAAAGTGGTAAATTTGTAATTACAACAAAAATAGTTCACATTGTGTTCAAAATTAACATTTATTATTAAGGGAATTGTTCTGAAATGTACTTCAGGCAGCCTTGGATGCAATAAGTAATATTAAAATTTTTTGAGATTATAGACACGTAGATATCACATATTCATGTTATTTGTGAATAAAATAAAACGTAAGGCCCAATTAACTAAGCGTACGCCCATATTCCAAGCATTTGACCTAAAGTTGGCTCCTTTATTTATTTATTTATTACAGTTGTGAGGCAGACTACTATTATGAATTTTTAAGTTTACGAGTAAATGCTCTCTGAAAACTTTTATAAGTTTTCTTTAAACTTATCTTTACATTACTAACAGAACATGTGCAATTAATTTACTTATTCAGACATTGAAAATTATGCATCACGTAGTTAGTGAAGATGCTATACGCGTCAAGCTGTCACGGTAATCAAACTTTTTCTTATGCTGTATTTAACCTTGTTTTCCTTCTCTTGTGCTGTCTAAAACTTAATTTTATTTTATGAAGTGTTTTTTTTTCTCAAATCAAACTATACCATTCTATTTCTGTAGTTTGTCTTGGAAAGGTAGACAACAATATCTGCAAATTTTTCATTTTTTTTTTCTGTTTTTTATCTGATTTCTGTCATCTATTTTACTTAAGATGTATTGAGTACTGTTTGAATCTTTTACACGAAAATTTCCTTATATTTTGCGTGTGCATGAGGTCTCTTCTTGATTTTGTTAAAATAGGGTTGATAGATAACGAAGTGATTGAATGTTTTTCTTTTTATTTTGTTTTCGTTCACTAGAGATTTATTTATTTAACGTTTTGAGTTACCGTAAAATGGGGTGAATCGGAACACCTTTCAGCTTTGATTATAAAAAAAGCAGTTAAAAGATTTTTTTTTCAATTTGATTTTCTGGGTAAAAACTTCGGTCTTGCTTTACTTTTGATACTCCAAGCAAACACAAAACATTTTGAACAGTTATTATGAAAATATATAGGAAATTATGGGTGTTCCGAATCACCCCGCTGATAGGGGTCAATCGGAACACATGTTAAAATTTGTATTTTTTTCCATGAAACCTGTAATAGGTCTCACAAACATGAGTAATATTGATGAGGGAGAACAAGAACAGATAATTACTATCAAATAAAAGTATAATTTCAATACCAGTAAACGTTTATAATTTGTCAAAATTCAAAATAATTTTGAACTTATGAAAAATGAAAAGTAATTTTAAGAAATGCTTTTGAATTGAAATACAAAGATTTAACACGAATGGAAGTCACTCATGTCGTCCACAAATATGTACTTGTCCTTAAAACTAGCAATTGTGACTTGGCTTAAGTTTTTTCATAGCATCTTCTGGGATGATCTCTGCCTTTTCTTTAGTTTCTTAAAATCTCTGGGTTTCGGGGATTGTCCTGAAAGATTTTTTCGCTTATTCATCACTGTCTGTGTGCTTGCCTTTTGCTATCTAAAGTCTAGATGACTCTCCTCCTCGTATTTTAAATAAAAAGAAGTCTCCTGGAGAAAAAAATCTTATGAAATCTGCAACTTTCTGTCATTCTAAGATCTAGTTGCTCACGAGAAGGGATAAACAGTAATAAATCCTTGTCCTTGTCTTGATTAGAGGAACTGGGGTTAGAATCTTGATTTTTCAAACAGTTTCCTTCAAATAAGTTTGAATTGGAACAACAGAACAAAGTGTTCCGATTCACCCCGCAATTTTTTTTCCAATGGCATTTTTCAGAATTCTTCATTTGTATGACACAATTTATAAAAAATGTAAATTCTAATGTGGTATTCTGTTGTTCAGATACATGTATAATTGAAACATACCACTCTTAGGTTTAAAATATAAGAAGGTTTGTTCTTGAATATGAAGTTTTGCAGTCTATGAAAATGTGATGTTTTCTAGCATTCCACGTACAGCCCTCCTTAGAAGCCAGTAGCGTTGCCAGATTGACTAAAGTAATTTTTTCCTACTTCCTATGATCTTACCTTTCTAATAATAAAATTAATGGCGAAAAATACCCAATAGTATATTTATGAAGAATTTCTTTGTACGGTCTGGAAGTTTTGTTCCGATTGACCCCGCTGTTCCTATACACCCCATTTTACGGTACTTTTATTCTTTTTTTTTTTAATTTCCTTCTGTACCGAATCTAGAAAAATGAAATGGGACTCAGTAGAAATACAGTGGAGATGGATTTTCTTAACTGATCTCTTACCACATGTTAAAATAAAAACGCTCAACGGCTCTAGTCACAGCTTTTGAGCACGAACAGTATTTGGTTTACGTCAAAAAGTAAGCACGAAATGAACGGCTAATTCCAACATTTTATGAGGAATCGAAAACACATTTCTTCAAATGTCTCAAAAAACTCATTTTTTTAACATACGCTTACCTGTGTTACAGCACTGTTCGTTTAAGTCCAAGGAATTAATCCGATGAAAATGTTATCTGTTTTATTCACGTTTACAATACACAATTATCGAATTCTACTATTCTCAAATTTACAAAATAAGCCATATTTTACTCCTTAAATAATAAAATTCCATATTCAATATCCAAAACTCTAGTAGCCAAATCTTGGATCCAAAATTGATCGGATCCAACGTGTGTGCGTCTCGACATCACGTAGTATCCGTTTCATTTGACTAGAATTCCCCATCGGATAGGGAAGATGATTTTTAAGTTCCCATTGTAGGAATTAATCCTGGGCTGAAGTTGCCCACACAACCTGCCCGCATTAGGTAGCATTCAGAAGGCATCCGAGACTGCAATTTGTATTGTATTGATGCCTATAATTAAACATCCTTAATTTCAGTATTCCCCCTTTTCTTTTCTTTTTAATTTTTTTTTTTCTTTCGATTAGCTGTTTTAGATAAGAAAATATTAAAAAAGTTGTTACTAGAAAAATTTCATAATGCTTATATATACTCCCCTCAGAGCAACAATAAAACGTCAAATTCCTTCAATATCAGTAATATATCCTATTCTTGTTCTGAGGAAATGATTAATAAATCGTCCAAATATTTGATGTGTGAAAACTGTTGAGTGTGATTAAAGTTTTTTATTAGTGAAAAAATAAAAGTGCTTTTATCAGTCTGTACTTTCCGTGATTTTTGGATCATTCACATCCCTCAGCAAAGCAAAGTTGTAAGAAATTTTTGCTTTTTAGTAGCCTATTTTACGCATTCACAATAGTTTTCTTTAGTGAACAGTCCTGTATAACTAGTTTTAATGGACGAAAACAAAAGACGGATCAGTCATTAAAACGGAGTAAGAAACCTGCGACGTTATAGCTTATCTTTCAAAATTTAAATCAGTATTTCGTGCTGTAATATAGTTATAAAAATTTAAAATAATTTCTCTTTATTCAATATGCTTTTTTAAAGTAAATTAGTTTTCTATACAATTTAAGCAAAATAATTTTATTGAAAGTTTTAATTTTGCAGATTGGTGAATTTTATCAAAGACTATATACATAGATAACCAAAACACAGGAAAACCTATTAAATATGAAATATGTTCTTTTTTATATTGGTAAAGTATCTAGGAGAAACATTTCTAAGCAGTTTATCATTCTGGAACTTTAAGTGATGGTTGGATTGTTCGAATTGTCTCGAATATAAAGAGAAAAGATTTTTTCATACAATTTCCATCTGATCCATGCCATATAATGGGCTGTCACTTGGCTGATAAAATTCGTTTTCTCTCAGTCGGATGTGAATGACATTGATGTCCGTTGCCACGAAAAGGATAAAGACGATTTATTGTCCATGAAAATTCTATAAGTTATGAACCGATAAAGCTGCCCGCTTTTGCATGCTTTCGAAGTGATATGTGAATATAATGTGGAAAAAATATGTAAAAAAGAAATTCGATTTTGATTCTCAATGGATATAGGAATAAAAAAAAATCCCATAAAATATAGTTTTATTCCCAGTGTAGTTAAGAATCATAAGCTCATGTTTGTGAAAATTGCAACACCATGAAGGACTTGCGCGAATGGGCTGAAATATTCAGCAAATACAAAATAGGGTATGATATGCAAATGATTAGAATTTTAGACTTGTAGCGCATGCGTACGTTGAGCAGCGCCGTCTGAACGCCGGATTTATCCGATTAAATAGACGGCTACAGCAAGGCGTGTATGGTTATAGGTGGTTATCTGCTTGTGACAAACTTTAGTTCAGACGTTGCTCATTCCTCTTCGATAAAAAAGAGCGAGGTTTCAACAACTTACGGAGTTTGAACGGGGGAAGATCATCGGCCTTCGTGAAGCTGGATTCTTATCGTGAAGTAGCCGCTCGTGCGCAGCGTAACAGCAGCAGTGATGCGTGTTTGGAAGCAATGGACGGACGAGTGTCGGACAACTCGGAAATCCGGGAGCGGACCCCGAAATGTGACGTCAGCGCGCGATGACAGACACCTGATCCGCATGGTGTTGACGAACCGTACAGCTTTTTCTAGACAACTGGCAGCACAGTGGTCAACAGCTACAGGTGTTTCATTGTGGGCTTCATCAATTCGTAGACGTGTGCTGCAGCGTGGACTGCGCGCAAGGTCTCCTTTATACACTATCCCCTTCACGCTAAACCAGCGCCGCCTGTGGCTACAATGGGCCAATCAGCATAAGGACTGGCGTGCTGATTGGCAGTATGTTGTGTTTTATGACGAATCCTGCTTTAATTTGTGGTACCACGATGGCCGCATTCGCGTCCGACGCTATGCCTGTGAACGCCACCTTCCAGAGTGCATTACCGAACGTCACAGTGGACAAACACCTGGAGTCATGGTCTAGGGTGCCATATCATATCACGGACAATCTCAATTGCTACGAATTGTGGGTAACCTGAACAGAAACCGGTACATCAGTGAAGTTCTACAGCCCCAAGCTGTCCCCTTCTTTCAAGGCTTGCCTGGATCTGTATTTCAGGACGATAATGCTCGCCCTCATGTCGCTAGGGCTGTTCAATCCTTCCTTAGATCGCATCAGGTACAGCTTCTTCCCCGGCCAACGTATTCCCCGGATATGTCGCCAATTTAACATGTCTGGGATTTGGTTGGTTGGTGTCTCGTCCGTGATCCTCGTCCTGTTGCTTCTACAGACGAACTTTGGGTACGCATACAAACAGTATGGAATGCTCTCAGTCAGACATTAAACATTTGTTTGACTCCATGCCACGTCACGTAGCAGCACTTATTGCAGCGCGTGGTGGCTACACAAAATACTAATTTCAATATATTTTTATCGTTTGTTGGCTTTCTAAGTTTAATCATTTATTTGTATCACTATCACTTAGCTGTGTATTAAATTTCATTCAATTATGACGATTCCTTCATGTTGTTGTAATTTTCACAAACATGAGTTTGCGTATCATTTTTTATTAACAATTAAATAATCAGTTACAACATTCTCACAGAGACGGATTTGGATGATAGTAGTTTAAATAAGAGAAAAAAAATGAATAAAGCTTGGATTTGGGTTCTTGTCAATCTTTTAAGTGTATTATCAATAAAGAAGCAAAAACTACGAGTAATCTAAAATTGTCCACTGATCGGTGAGAATAACAGTGGCACAAAACAGTTTGTGGACCGCTTATATTATTGCAGATTGAAGCATCACTCACTCCATAACTGTCCTTGCATTTACTTACTTGACTTTCTTTCAGTAAACCCATTGCAAATTTTAACATGTTAGCATTGTATATCATTTAAAGTTAACAACTAAGTTAGAACAAATTACTAGCATTTTTTTATAACATCTGGTGTGCAATACAAAAGAGTATTAATTGTTAAAAAATCTTGAATTAAAAATTTAAGCTGTCCTGAGTTGTTTGCAGATGTTTTTACAAAAACTTTCATTACTCTAAACTATGTTTATTAGTGTGATTCAGAAATGTATGGAAAAAAATAAACTTTGTATTTTTGTGCGTCTTACCCTCTTATTTTGTGCCACTATATACACTGATTATTTGTGCAAAATTTTGACAAAATATATTAATATTTAGAGGTCGCTCAAACGCCTTGAAATTTCGTGATATTGACAGAAACATGAACGTAAATGGAAAAAAGTAGCCTTTGTATTTTTCTTCGTCTTACCGACTCATTTAGGCCTTTATATACACTGAGTTATTTGCCTTAAATTTTAGTAAACTATATTTACATTTAGGAGTACTTCAAATTTTGTAATAGTGGCACAAATGCGAACGTAAATAATAATAATAATATCTCTGAATAAAAAAAGCGTGCAATCACAAAATGAACTATATATCTGAAAAAAATAAATTGCAAAAAGTATGAAAACTATAGTCGAATACGGAAAAAATATATAAAACAAATTTAAATACATTAAATGAATAGTAATTCGTTCATTAATTCTTGCAATACTTTTTAAGGTTACTTTTTTACAACTTTGAAACCTTTTCTGTGTTCCTGTACCATTTGAAGAAGACACTGTCTTTGTTTTTCGTCGTTAGTGATAGTCTTACAAATGCTTTAATAAGGGCCATGCCATGCTCCGTATTGTCGTTTACAATCCTCAGTCTCTTTGGTAGTACAAAGCCTTGAAGATTCTAATGCTCAGGATCAAACAGCTGAAAACTTTTGAGTTTCTTCTTTACATGATTAAGGACGCTGAAAATGTTCCAAATCATTTCTCAGTGCTTACACAAAAAGGGCTGCTGGGAACCCAGCTCTAAGATATTCTTTCACTTTAACGATAAGAATGTGAAAGAAATCACATTCATATGTTACGAATACCTTTTCTTTGTCCTGCTGCAAGTTTGAACTGGTTGTGAAATATCCATAACTTGAAGCCATAAAGAATCTTGACACAGATATAACACGAGGAACCGCTCCTGGGACACGAAAACATACACCAAGAGAAGGTGCTCCGCTCAAGAAAACACTAAGCTCTAGTACCTTCCTTGGACACTTCTTATGCATGGGTCATCAGAAGTTGACTTTGCGCAACTTCCATTACTAAATGCACGTTGCTCTAAATTGGCTACCAACTCCTCAACATCATCGTTTCTCACTCCAAGTTTAAAATTAGAATATCCTTGACTATGATTTCTGAAACCGCTTAAAAAGCAGTATTGTAGATCCAATGGCAGTGGATGGTTCCACGCAATTGCGTGAACACCGCATTTGACATTGCAAGCAATCAAATACCCCAACTAATTCTTGGTTTATCGGTTAAAATACCTAGAGACCAAGACTAGAATAGACTGCGGTTGTAATACCACAGAAAACACAATGTCTTGATGAATGAAAACCATTATAATGGCGGAAAGCACAGTATAAAAGTTGCTTTCATAGTTTTTTTTTCCCAAGTTCAAACATGCTCCAACTTTAGTACCGGGACAGCATGTCGTATCGAAACACATACCACGTACGAGCTCAGTAAGTTCCGATTTATCTAACTGGTTATCGTACAGCAGCATTTGCCGTAGCAATTCCAGTGCCTGACTAACTTACTGGAATTCAGAAGTAAATCATCAATGCTTGTGGTCCTGATAACTAATACTGGTATGAAACCCGCCGATCCTCCTTAATTTTCCCAATATATTTTGCATAAGTGTTTCGTTCCAGTGAACTATCAAAGGGAGTCATAGATTTAAATGACTTTTGTAAGTTAACGGCCGATTCAGAGCGAATAGTTTGCCTTTACCGTTTTGTGGACGTTGTCAAATCCTCCCCATTTTGACCCATACTTTGTACTGTAGCAGCTACTATCAAAGTGGCTTTCTGTCACTTATATTGGGCCCTGTCTAGAGTGGATGCTAGGTGTTTTAGCCGAATAAACTCATACACCTCAAACAACCGAAAAGAAAACAGAAACCACAGCCCGAGCTTGCAGCTGCATTTTCTACCCAAACTCAGGTAAGAGATGATGCAACTTTGGAGCGGGGGGAGGCGGGAGGGGTCGTTACAACTCACTTTGAGATATTATTTTATTGACTAATTACTTAGTAGAGTAAACTAACATTTTAAATTATTCCATTTTATATGAAGAACAATATTATTTCGGGTAATGAAGTTATATACTCCAACTCTCGAAATTGCTCATTTTCAACAGAATTCGATCGCGTTGAGCGACCTCTAAATATTATTCAATTGAGCTAAAATTTTCTAAACATCACATTCATGAACAGTGTAAAAAAACTGCGGGGTAAGACCAAAGAAATTAAAAAAAAATTTTTTTTTGAATCACCCTAATGTTTATACTACTATATCATTCTAACAACGACTTATATAGTAGTTATTTATCTTTATGAATGTTATACGATTCTCTTTGTATCTATTAAAAATATTACGCTATAATAATGGTGCATACTAAGTTAAAATATAATGCAGTCTGATGCGTTTGAACCAACTTTTGGGTGAAATATAAAGCTGAAGTAGGAGAAGTGATAAAAGGCCCCTTTTAAGACAATGTCACGCAAAGATGTTTAATTTCCCAAGAAGTCATGAGTGAGCAAATTAAAATATTCATCAGGTCGGGGTTTATTAAACTTTGAACGATTCATCTCCAGCTTTAATAATTTAATTAAACGGACCTTAGTTTTATGCTCTTAATTATCCACGTTGTCTTAGTTAATGGCGTGTTTAAAATTTCCATAAATATCCATAACGAGCGATCGTTCTCCCGTATCATTTCCCAAGATGCAGCGCAAGAATGAATTACAGGATTGCTTCGGGAAAGTAAAATATTATTTTTTTATGAATAACGAGGTCAAATAGGTGTTCAAATGAAATAACGTACTTGGGGAATTCTTCAAAAAAATGAACGGCTGTTTTTACAGTATAATACTGGCAGCCGAGGTTCCAATTTAAAACTAAAATGCACAGTAATAAACTGTAAAACTAGTAATTTTAGTTTCTTACTGTAAAGTAAGCAATTTTGCAGTTTATTGTTGTAAAGTTTAACTGTATTATACTGTAAAAACAACAGTATTATACTGGTAGCAGAGGTTCCAGTTTGAAACTAAAAAGCACTTAAATAAACTATAAAATTAGCAACTTTACGGTTTATTACTGTAATATTATCAATTTTACAGTTTATTACTGTAAAATTGGCAATTTTACAGTTTAGTACTGTGAAATTAGAAATTTTAGTATATTACCATAAAATTAGCTCTATTATACTGTAAAAACAACATTCATTTTTTACTGTGAATCTGCAAGTGATATAGTTTTTGGAAAAATAATGTTATTGTTTCTAAAAAATTTTGGAAGAAGAAAAAATGATTTGCTGATAAAGTGTCTGGTACAATTTGTTATCAGCAGATCTGAATCTTTAAATTTTCACTTAAAAAAAGTTAATTTTACATGAGCGATTTGTCTTTTACATGGACATAAAAACCCGTGTTAATGTAAAACTTGAACGTAAATGAGATTATAAACCTTTTTTCAATGACTACACCACAAAATTCTTTTCTGTAGTCGTTAAACATAACAAAATTGCATGCAAATCAGTAAACCTTTTTTTTCAAATGCAAATTAATTATGAACACAACTAATCATTTTAATGACTTAATAAAATCCGTGCTGATGAGAAATTTGAATTTAAGTGGGATTATACAATAATTGCTTTACAAAATTTCATTATGTGGCATTTAAACTTTCCGAAATTATGTGCAAATTAAAAAAATAATAATTTCTAATATGAATTTATTTTAGAAATTGCTGCCCATTATAATGACATATAATTGATGAACTCATCTAATGTTTAATATTTCTGAGCCAATATTTAGAAAAGTGCCAATTTGAAGTTGCAGTTTTCTGAAAAAAAAAATTTTTTTCAGAAAAAAACTAATATTGGATTTTAAGTCTAAATTGGGTCTAAATGCAAGAAAATAAAAGGGGGGAGGTCAAGGAAGTTATTTACCCCCCTCCTTAGATTACTCACTTTTAAGCCGTTACAGATCTGATGAATGTTACAGATCTGATGTTAATATGAGCTACATATTTGAGTTTATGCTTTCAGTATTCATTAACATCTCTAAATATGATATCATTTCCTTGAATTTTTAACACAGAATTAAGATAATTATATTAAAATATATATATTAGGCTAAAAAGTCAAATTTCATTATAAAAAAGCATTTCTTGGAAATAAAAATGAGCGATAAGGTTTTTAGATAAAATAAATTATGAGATTCCGAAATCCAAGCTAATAAAACATTTGTTTTGTTTTGAAACAACACACAACTCTGCTGCTAGCTTTTCTTTAATTAGTTGCAGGAAATTTAATTTCTTGATCAGAAATTCAAATTTAGCATGCTAGTTATTATCTAGTTATTTAGCGAAGTTATGAGAAATTGAAGCACCAAAAAATAAATAAATAAATAAATAAAATAATAATAATTAATTAACTTAATTTCTGCAGTGTCACTTTTTCTTATTTTACTAACTTCTATTGTAAGGTCATACAAACCACAAATAAGCAATTGTACTAAAAACTCATTGCTTTTCGTTTTTTAAGAACAAAAATATTCAATATATGGCTGAAACCTATGATTTTTGCTTTTTATAATTCTGAAACGTGTGAGTTAGTTCTGTAACATATTCGCTGTTTTTCAGTGTTACCGCTCTGACTGTTACCGATCTGACAAACTGACAAAGTTTTTTTTTTATTTCCGAGTCGATCGCACTAAACCAAAATCAAACACGTGGTTTTTTTCACTTGTAATAAAGGACTATACTTGTATATAAAATAATTTTTAAAATAAAAAAAAACTGCGCATTTTAGAGCGTGTTACCGATCTGATGACTCAAATGACACACATTTTATAAAATCACTTTAAAAAATCTTACATACAATTTTAGATGCAGAAAGGCAAATTTTTAATTACGATTCAATAAAACATTCCACCAGGTACTCAGTATCACGTGGTATAGGTGCAGGAAATGATTTTGGGAGCCTAAACATAGATCGAAAGTTATTGTTACCACTCTGGCGGCGGAACTTGGGACACGCTTATTTCGCATCGGCTAGAAAATCAGAAATCGATTAAAACAAAAATGAAGTAAAATATTAACAAAGGGGTAAAAATAGAATCGTTTTTCGTGCAAGTGCGTTTTTTTGGGAAGTTAGAAAGTGCGCATGACCTGTTTGCATGCTAAGCTTTGCTACTGGGGACACGTTACAGATCTGATTTTTGATGTATAAAAACAATATTTTCTGAAGAAATTTTTTTTTTCCTGATGTTATTAGATAAAATGAAAGCAGAACCTTGTCTTCTTTCTCTGGAAAATTATTTTTTTAACTAGTTATTGAAATACTAGTGGAAATTCACTTGGGACTCAAATTGGCACTTTTCTAAATATTAGCTCTTCTACAATCATAATGCAGATGCTTCTATTTGCACACTCATCTTAAATGGCTACTGATTTCTCTAGAGAAACGTGATTTTTTTAAAAAGTTTGTTGTTTTTAAAAGTGAAATATGGATATATAGCCAGTTGTCAAAGTGTGTTCTTGCTTTAAAATTTATATATAAAGGGCAAATTTGAACTCTTTTGCTGAGCAATATATTTCTTATATTTAAAAATATTTTTTAATAACTAGTTTCTAAAGACTAACACTTTTTGGTTTGAAGTATGACTCTAATGTATCGAAAATCTGGACATTATGCAGGACATAGCTGCTGTGGAAATCTATGCTAGTGACATTTCATCCATTTCTTTCGTTGTTTTAAAGGGTTTTTAAAAGAAAAGGGAAATTTTTTGTTTCAGATAATAAATAATAGAAAATCCAATATGTATGAAGTTAAAAAAATCTAGAAAACCTGCCAAATTAATTTTAATATTTAAGGAGAAGTGAGTATAGAGCTCAATCTTAAAAAATAAAGAATCTTACACAAAAAATTTATGGCTTATGGAAAAATAAACTTTATAGTAATAAACCTGCTCTCGATAGCGAATGAGTGTTTGTTTGTTTGCACACCGAAGTTTAAAGCCAAAAATGTAAAGGAAATGTTTTCCCCAGAAAACATATTTTTAGCTAAACTAATGTTTTCAATCCTGTATTTTTCTATTAGAAATGAAGGAATAAAAAAGAAATTAATTGAAGACGAGAGATAAAGTGATTTTTTTCGGGAAATATAGTATTTGAGTTGCAGTAAAGTAAAACTATTGTTGGCATAACCCCAAAGTAGTTTTTTTTTCTTAAATTTCATTTATTTATTTTTTTTAGTTCTCATAAAAATAGTAAGAGGGGATTTTTTTTTTGAAAAGCAAAAGGATAAAGAAGAACCACAATGAATTAAATTCTTGATTTTTGTCCAGAAGAGACACACTCACGTATAGGCACACTGCAAAAAAAAAAAACCCTTGTTTTTACAGTATAATATTGGAAGCAGAGGCTCCAGTTTAAGTGGGTGTCCCAGGAGTTGGAGCACCGGGAAGTATCCTGTGGCTGACTACGAGGTCCAATCTGCAAAAGACACTGGACGACACTTGTGGTCGAAAATGAAAATTAACAGCAAATTTATGTGTCATTGCTCAAAAAATCTTGCACCTTGCCAATGGGCAATTCAAAGAATTAATTTTAGTTTAAACAGTAGTTAAAAGTATCTTTTTCTCTCGTCATCTCAATGCCACATTTAATTTCAAAATAATGTAACTAAATAATTGAGCCTTCTATCAATGTGTAATATTAACAAATGTTTCATTACTTAAGTTCAAATAAAATTCATACTCTCAGTACAGCTTCCAATACATTTTAGGGTACGAATTTGACTTCCTGCCATTGATACTCACATTCATTTCATGGTAGTATGACAGATATTGTAAGCTAAATAGACACAGGCACAATTAAATTTATCAGGAGTTACTAATTACGCGACATTCTACTGTTAATCAGCTTTGAATTTAATTTAATTTAATTCACTTTGATTTATGTTCAAGTTATAGTCATAATTGAAATAATTTTAATGATATAAGTTTTGTCAATTAAGGTGGGCTTTGTGGTATTGATTATGTAACATTTTGGAGCTTGAATTTGCTTTTCAATGGGAGTAAAAGTTTAATTTCTAGCATAAAGAGACTACTTGAAAGAATTACCCTTATAGCCATATTTTACCTCATTATAATTTATATACCAGATTGTGGGAAATAACACTTTTCTCTACTGTGATAAAAAAAACCGTAAAATTTACTGATTCGTTAATTAAAAAAGTAAAATTCTGCAACTAGATAAAACACACCTCTTTCTCAAAAATAAATAAATACATAAATAAATAAATAATAATTAAAAAAAAACTCTGTACTTACGAAGAATTAAAGGAAAGCTATTCATTTAGATACTAGAGGTCTTAATTGCATAAATTAAAATCTCTAACATGTGATAATAATATGTGAAATACATATGTAATGTGCATCAATATAGGGTGAGTTCTGGTAAGTGCGTACCCTTTTTTTCAAAGTTCATGTTCTCAAGGATGCTGCTCTGTTGAAAAATCTTGTACACTCACAATTTTTTTTAGTTTTCTTTCCAGATCCTTTACTAAGATTTTCGAGCATATAATATGTCAAATAAACCATAAGCATAATTTTTGTGACCTGGTTTATGACACCTATTCTAAGGTACGCACTTTCCCTACCTAGCGGGGTAAGTGCGTCCACCTTAAATTATGTGAATATGAGCAAGAAAAACTTTCTGGAACATATTAAATATGTTTGGTAGTTTCCTTGGGATAATTCCTAAAACTAGAGATCAGCACTTTCTTGCATGGATGAAACGCAATCAGTGATATTCCACGAGTCTTGCGAACAACTGTGATTTGAAGATTGAGAGAGTTGTGCCTGGGATTATTCCTTTGTCCTTTTAATAGGACAAAGTGAGCAAATGTAAGTTGTTTTTATTTAGTAATAATCACTTATAGTCTACATAGTTTATTTTGGTTTAATACATTAATCAGTCTGTGTTTAAGCCAGAGTTCGCACTTACCCTTTCTTAAATGTAAGATGAGACATGTGCGTCCAATAGCGTTGTTGTAAGTGCGTACCCCTGTGATTTTCTTTAATTCTATTTGTATGGTAGATCGTTAGGTGACCTGAGTGAACAATTTGTTTTTTTTCTTTTTTTTTTTGAATAAACACGGTTTTAAAATATTTTTCTTATTAGAATCAGCAGCAGTAAGAAAAAACACAAAATAAAGAAAAAAAGGAAAATAATTGATCATGCTATGATACTTGTACTTTTTTTTTCTTGTACATTGAAATAGTTTTTCACAAGGTGTTCCTAATTTTCTTAAATATAATTTATTCATTACTCCACCTTCGTTTTTTGAATCAGTTGGTTCCTTATTTAGTGTTTCACTTAATTTCATTGCTTCATTTGTCATTATGGTTTAAATTAAGTATAGCTTATGATCGCTATTTTCAACGAAAAATTTACTAACTGATATCTAAAAGCAAATATATTTCAGAGGTAATGAATAAAATGGAAATCTTATGCCGCATTCACTGTAAATATAAATACTTAATGGAAATGATGTCGGATTTATCATCGGCTTATAAAAGAGTTATAGGCAAAATTAAAGGTGAATTACGAGAGTCGGATTTTATACGTAATGGTACACACTTGCCTCATCATAATGGTATGCACTTGCTCCGCATAATAGAACGCATATGCCTCATGATAATGGTACGCACTTGCCCCATCATAATGGTACGCACTTACCCCCACCTTACTTTAAAGGAAGGGAAAGTGCGTACCGTCATATAAACAAATTTTAGTTAGAGTCTTTGATAAAAATACCCCATGTATGTTATTAGTAGCTATTACTCAAAAGAAACAACTTGCATTTCCTGACTTCAATTGCTTGGTATGACTACAAGAGAAACTGAAACAAAACCTTCTCTATCTTTACTTTAGTGTTTTTTTGAAGACATTTAAGTTGTCTCTGATTGTGTTTTGTCTATTGAATCCAGGCCTGAATTCTACCTATTGAAATTATCATTAGACAGTTATCTAACATAGTCGATGTGTTGCAGAAGCCATTTCAGGACAGTGTTCATATAATTCCCAGTGGACGCACTTACCCCGTGGACGCACTTAGCAGAACTCACCCTAGTTTAAAATAAATAAATACATACTTTCCTGAAGGTAATATTGGAAAAAAAAAACTAACGAACTTCAGCTCCCAAAAGTAAATTTGCCTTTCATTAAATTTCTTCTAGTTTTATTTATAGTTTATGGACTGAAAAACTCTTGCGTATTTTAAAATTAAAATAATGGATACAATTAAACTAGATTAATACTTTTCACAGACAAATAGCGCACTAATGTGCGCATTTCTCTTCAATATTCACATTTTATCAAATTTTGTCTTCTGCAGAGCTATTATTGAAAAAGTTATGTTAAAAATATCAGGAATATTCATACAGATAGATGACAACTGAATGACTTTCATTTGGATTTATTTTTTACGAGTTAAAGTTCAACCAGTTGACATAAAACTGTAAACTTAAAAATTGATTATTTTGATGGTTATTTTTTTACAATTACTGTACAAAATGTACCAATTTCGATTTCCGGATTGGCATATTTGTGATCTACGTAAAAAAAAAACTGCAAAAATGAAACCTCACCTAGCTTTACCCCCAAAATGATACTAGTTTTCGGTCTAGCTGACACATGAATAGGCGATATCGCTCTATAGCGGCGTAATCACTATATAGATTTATATAGCTAAAATAATTGCAGTGAAAACAACAAAAATATGTTTATAAATAACTATCGCCTAAATAATTTCTATTTGGAACATTTTTTTAATGTAAGTCATTCCAAGTGAGAAAAAAATTGAAACTCTAAAAATTGATAATTTTGACGTTTTTTTCGACAATTACTGTGCATAAGCTATTGATTTCAATATTCGGATTGGTATATCTGTAATCTACGCAAAAAACTGAAAAAAAGGACACACACCCAGGTTTATCCCCAAAATGATACTATTTGCCTAAGTTTTGGGTGCTAGATTACTGCTCGGAGGTCCACCGGCCTTTTGTAACAGATCCTCTGCCTCCACCCCTCCTGGTGGTTTTGCCTACATACATACATAAACACACGTCTCCACACACACACTCACACCTATCGCAGTTCGTGGTTGAGAAAAACATAATTTGCATTCAAGCTGTCAAAATCCAAATTATTTGTTCAAATTTTTTAAAAGATTTTTTGTTATATTTTTTATTGTTATTTACAGTGTAGAGTGATTACTTTTTAAATATTAACAATGAAAAAAAAATAATATATTAGTAAAATGCAGTCTGAAATCATATCTATTTACTATATTCCAAAAAAGCATTTATATAATATTAAATTCTAATACACTTATTCTGATTTGGAGAGAAAAGGTACAAAATGACAACTGAAGAAATAGTATGATTCTCGTGCGGCAGCAAGAAAAATTATCTTTCTTATTTCACGGTTTATTAGGGACTTTCTTCCGAGTAACAAGGTGCCACTTTGCAGCGAGAGGCACTCTGTTTTATTCAATCATACGAGATCTAGATCAATGACCCATCAGCGGGATACTGAAGAGAACAATCTATATCCTCAAGCACACACACAGAAAGACAATCAAATCAGATACTGTTTCTTCTTTCCTGAACTGACTTCCAACTATGATCTGTGACGATATTTAATAATAAGCTTAAGTTTAACACTTTATGTAGCATCAGTACTTACGTGTTTTAGTACTATGTATGTAAACATAATACTTAGATGAATTTTGTACAAAGCTAAACGATCCTAGTTTATTGTATATAAGCATCGAATTTTTAATAACAGACATATATTTATTTCACTCATCATTTCTTTCTCTCTTTCTCAGTTGTTTTAAGCTCCAAATGAAGTCAAATTGGTGCAAGGTTTATAAAGTCTTTCGCTGATAAAGAAAATTCATTTGAAAGCAATCTACTTCTGCTTTAAACAAAATTATAGTATTTTTTAAAAATCCTGATCTTGAAAAGTGCCTTTTTTTTCACAACTTCAATACACTTTTACACGTGCACTTTTCGTAATTCTGATAAGATGTAGGTGATTTTCAATTTCGCACCAGGCACTATCACAGCCAGAAGTTGCTTTTTTCGGAGAGAAGAAAGGTAGGTGTTTCTCAGTTTTTCATTTTTTTATGAACGAGAACGATCGAAAACATGGGGTGCATTACTTTTTTTCTGAATTTTGATTAACTTTCAATTTTGACTTGATTAAAAAAAAATCTTAAAAGACACTCAGTCAGTTTCATTTTTGCAGTTGGCATCAGAAGTGGATAAAACTTTTCAAGCAAGACCACATTATAGACGATCCGTGGCATTTTCTGTCGGATTTTTTAGTGTTACGGAGTTGGGATTACCAGAGGTCCAAAATGGATGATGCGTCGGCGTGGCTGAACACCAAAGTTTCTCTACTTGTGATGTCATACAAGACCTCACTTAAATTTAGAAATAGGACCTTAAAAAAACAATCAAAAATAAACTGTCGGGAAAATGAAAATATATTTCGACCCACGTTATTATTTTTTTTTGCTTATTCTATTTATATCAATGACTAAACGCAGTACTTTTGATTAAGGAAAGCACCCCCATTGGCCGAAATAGTTCTTATATGAATATGAACTGTCATATTAAAAATTGGCCAGTTGTGTTAAACCAATGATTCTGAGGGCTTAGTCTTCAAAACCTATCCTTATGCGTCCCTGGGAGCTTTGTCCCATAAACGCCGCTTTCATTTTCGATGTTATCGCTATGCTTTTAGCTAATATTGTACAAATTTGAAAAGCACCTGATCAGCTATGTATCAAAGTAAAAAAAATACTATATTTGAATTTTAAATGCTTTTTTTCTTTTTAATAAATTTACTTTAATCAGTGCAAGGTTTGAGAAACATTATGTACTTTACAGAGAGAAAACACTATAAAGATATATATAAGTAACGCAAATGTAAATATGTTAACATAAAAAGGATATAAAACTCACTCTTTCAAACTCTTAGACAACTTGAGTTAATTCCCATTATAATTCGTTTTTCTAAAGAAAAAAGGTTACATTAAAGGATTTTTTCTCTAATATAGGCAAAACAAACTATTCAAATGAATTACAACAGAAAACCCATGAAAAATAAAATTTTCAGCTTGAATAGAAGAAAGATGAAAGAAAAAACACAGCAAATAAAGTTAGAACGAAGTCGGTACAATTCTATGCAAAGGAGCGTAATTTTAACTACATAATATTAAAAATTAAACTACTTTTTCATAAAGATTTATTTGATTTTTTTTTTTGCTTTGCAAAGAAAAAACAAAGGAAAAGAAAGGAAAAAAATAGAAAGTGTTTAAATTCAAAAAAAGTTTGACTTATACATTTTAATAGTTTCTATATGGTAAAAGTATTCATAGTCGCTTTTAACTTTTAAAACTAAACAACGAACCAATAATTTATGTCAAAAATAAAATCGTGTATTGTTTACTAGAACTTGGAACTTCCTTCATTTTGATTTATCAAATAATTTCTGCTTAAACGTTAAGTCTTCGAGAAACTGCGTTTCAATTTTTATGATTTTTTTTTCTATTCCTTGAACCAAAAAGTAAATGTTTATTCAGAAATTCTGCAATGCTTTCAATTTTTAGGTACTAAAAGTAATTTGAAGTCTTTCTATGTTATTGGATTTGATAACCACTTGTAAGTGTTAGTAGTAAAAATTTTTGTACACCTGGACTGAACAGGAAATTTCTCTACCATCAAAATTTTAAAACGGGAGTTAGATATCACAACTGATCTCTTGCAAACAAAAAAAGAAAGGAAAAAAAGTTACCTCGAATATACAATTCAACAGACATACATTTCCTTCTCACAGTCCCACCTTTCTGTTTTTTTTTAATATTTATTTAGTAATCTCATTTGACTATTGAGGTATGTACCTCTATCTGGCAACATTACTAGTGTTAAGTTTCGTTGTTCAATTTGATTTAGAGCTTGAATGTGACCGATTAATTGTCAATTTGGTAAATGCTTACAAATTGAAGAGTGGTTTCTTAAGTGTTGAAACACAGAGAACCTCACAAGCACAGGTCTTTTAGCGAAGTTTTTACAATAAGTTACACCTTTCGTTATTTACTTATTCTGTTCTAAAACCTTTTATGGAAAGTTTAACTCGTAAAAAGACAAAGGAAAGAAATTCTAAAAAAATACTGCATGCCACTTACCTTTACTGTGAAAAATTTCACTTAAAGTGACATGTAGTTATTTGTAAAAATAGTGCACTGGGAAAAACAAATAATATTTGAATGCAATATTATTAAAGGAAAAAAAATGCATCTTTTGCCAATTGGTAGAAAATAGTTAAACGGCAAATCTAACTGAATTTACCATTATATTGTTTATTCTATGGTGATTCAGTAGTTCTCTTCGAAGGTGTATAATTGAAAAATTAATGTTTAACTATATGTTGTACAAACAGCTTCAACTGTGCTCAGTTGATATTAGCATTTAAACTCAGATGGAAAACTTTCACAATTCTTGAATAATATATAGCCAGAACAGATGTTCCTAGTCAATGTTTAATTTTGTGCTTCTAAAGATAAAGTACTTACTTTATAAGAAAACTGTACACACGTTTTAGATTTACGAGACGGATTCAAACATTTATGCTCAATCGATTGAGGATAGGAAAATAGCTCTATTTTCTCATATTGTAGTTTTACGTTTATCGTTGAGTCACGCCTATGCAATTCTTATCGGAAATGTTTGCTTTAGTTCACTATAGTTGTTTGATTGGATGTAATGTTTATTTGGGCACCTTTTCTTCCGTGGTGTATTGAGACGATGCATAAGTTCCCAGCGTTTGTTTAATTTTTTAAATTGATCGTTAACAAGCAATATAAAATGTTTTTTTTTTAAGTACCGCTTTGATCAATGTAAAAGTTTTCAATTAATCGAAGCTTCCATTTATAAAGCAAATATTGACAATCTTAATCCAGTTAATTAGTCCGTAAATAGTAACGTATACCTGCGGGATGCAATAGCCACAGTAATACAGAAAACTGCACTGGTTGATTAACTTTTTCATATTTTCAATTGAATAAAAATTCAAAAAAAAAAAACTAATTATTTTTCAGATTTTATAACAACGAGTAATGCAACAACTCTAGACCATGTAATGTATTTAATAAATAAGTCATTTCTATAAATTCGAAAATTTAATAAACCCAAAGCTAATGTCTAGATTGTTTCACAAACACCTGTTGCAATACTTCGAGGGATCTGCAGCCCACAATTTAAGAGCAAACGATTCACAGAGCCATAATTTTGTCTATTAATAAAAAAAATGAAATGAAAAAATTTAGAAAATCGCGTTTTATAACGTGAACAAACTAGAAAAATCATTGCTTTTCCATTGATACTGTTTTGTATTCAAAAAGGAAAAAAAAATATTATGGACACTGGTATAGAATCAAACAAAAGAGAAAGAAAAAAAAATTTAAATAATTCCATATCTATAACAATTATGTTTTAGCATGATAATTTCATTCAGTTTTCGTTGAAAAATAAGATGCACGCTTTAATTAAATAAAATGTCAGCCAAAGAAAATTTTTTAAAAAGCAAAACTTTTAATATCCATGTCAAATGCTGAATGTACATATCTAAAAAGAAACACGAGTATTACAGCCA
>JAXGGA010014183.1:0-32858 GCA_038373865.1 Uloborus plumipes | reverse complement strand
GAAAAATGTACATGTTGAATTTCTTGAAAAATATCCCCATTGTTTTAAATTATATAGAATTCATCCAATGCAGGATCATTATTATTGATGAAAAGGGGGTTACACCGGGTGACATTCAAAATGTATCCAAGAGTGTGTGAAAAAAAAATCTTTCTTTAAAAATGTTCCCGCTATTTGAAATTTTATTTAATTTATCGAATAGAGGAAGGAGGAGTGTTGCACCCGTGTGCTATTTAATTGGTTTGAGGAGTTAATACCAGCTTCGATTGAGTTAAACCAAATAGCAATCGCGATTGCTCAAAAAAAAAAAAAAAAAAAACTCTTAAATTTTTGATGAATTGTTAAAACGTAGATTTTTTTATTATTATTTGTTCATTTATTCAGATTATTTTCTACAGAGTAACAAATAAAAAAATATTAATCTATAAATAGAAGTTTAGATTTATAAATAACATTTTAAAAAGTCATCATCTAAATTAAAATGTGCTTTAAATAAAACAAATTCTAAATAAATTTCTGATGAAATAAATCACAAACAATCCTCAAGAACATCCGAATTGCATTGCATTTTGAAACACATTTTGATATTCTTGTAAAAACAAGCGCTATGCAAAAATTAAGTTCTTATATCTCGAAAAAATGTATTTGCTATCAATATTTGTCGTTGAATAACAAAAATTGTATTTTTCTTTTACACCACCCCCACCCCCCAGTTAACATGACTGACATGTGTCTCATAAAATCTAAGCTCATGTTTGTGCCAGCTAAATGTTCTTCATATGAATATTCTTTTATAGCTAAAAAAACATAAAATTAAAAAAATAATAAATAAACCGTGTAGATTTGCGACTTGTAAAGGCTTAACAACCAGTATGTAAAACCTGTGCTTTAAAACTAGTATTTGGAATACATTGATTCCGTGATCCATCTTCTCAATATCTGCTAGTGTGAAGTTCCGCACTGTACAGCAGAGCAAACGCTAGCAGAAGGAACGCAGGGAGAAAAGTAGTATTCTGTGACGTCACAAACTCATGGAGCGGCTACTTTCGTTTTTCGGGAGGCGTGGCCTAATCGCTTTTAAAACTCGTTTTAAATATGTTTAAACTGGCTTAATGGAGGTGTTATTGGTATGTTTCTGCACAGTTTTTCATGGTCTTTCATTTGCAAGTGAGTTTGAAAATCATGCATCTTCCCCATTCTCGTTTCAAGAGGTTTTAGCTTTAGAAAAACTCCGTCGTTATTAGCAGGTGGTTTGTGCAAAGGGGAACCGAGACCTAGAAAAAACCCCGCCGGGTTTTTCTGGGCGGGTCCACCCAACAAAAACCCCACCCGGATTTTGTCCAAATGTGGGTTTTTGTTAATTTCTAAGTTATCAACAAATATAGTCAATAATAATATCTCATCTAAATTATACATAAAAAATAAGTAAGAAATCAGGTTTATTTGAGATAATTTTTCTTAGAGTAATTATTTATTTTATAAAATAATTATTATTTCTTCCATTTTCAAGTCATCGTCCAGAAAATTTTTCTAGCTGATGATACTGCTTTTTGTTGCAAAATACTTGTGATTATTATTTATTTATATTTTGACAGCAAATTTCAAATTTTAAAATAAATTGGAAATGAACCATTGACAAACTTCTTGCAGATGGAAAAAAATGCTCAATTTTTGTTTGATAATTTTGATTCAACACAAAAGTTAGATAAAATAAAGATAACAAAATGATAAAAAATGATAAGTTATGATAGAATAAAATAATGAATGAAAAATATACTTCAAGTAATTTACGTAGATTAACACATTGAAAAGAATCATAATAAATCATAACAGTTTACCAATCAAAATCACATTCACTTTTGATTTTGAAAGACAAATAAAGTGAATGAACAAAATTAAGAATCACAAATGTTTTACTAAATCTTGTACAATATTGTCCGTTTTTACGCTCGCGAATTTGTGGTTCTCGAAATGGAGAAAGAAAAATAAAGTTTTGCTCTTCATTTCTTCTAACCCTATTGCATTTAGTATATGATGATTTTCTAGTGCTATATTATAGAGGTACCATACCACTGACTTGAAGCACTAAACCCTTTCTTTGATTAAAAAAAAACAAAGAAAATGCGTCCCCATGCAATTTATTACTACTAAAATATTATGACAAGCATTTATTAATAAATTTATAATTCTTGCAAAGTTCTAATGTTAACCTAGTTTTTTCTTAAGATTATTTAAAAAAAAAAGATTAAGAGTTCCCCCCCCCCCTCCCCATCTGAAATTAATCAGTTTTGGTTTTGAAAATAGAGGAGGGGGGAGACATTTCTCTTATCTCAGACACGCACCTATCATTGAGATATGCCTTATAAAAAACATGCAAATGACATGACTAGATATTGAAGCAGGCTACTTAATGAGAAAAGATGATTATTTCTATTAATAAACAAGTGCAAATGGTTTTAATTTTTTAATGGTATAAATTTAATGTTTTTGAAACTTTCACACCCTAAATATTCCTGTATTTGTAGGAAAGCCCATTTGCAACAGTTCTTCTATTTTTTAAAAGACAAGTGATAAAAGTTTATAGCTGAAACCATTGTCCAAAGCTTCTTAAATATACACATTAAATATTACAATTTGGTTGATGATATTATTAATTGATATTGTTAATAATATTAATTATTAATCCATTGACATTGATTAAATGCAATTCAGAACTTCAACTTAATAAATATATTTTTACATGAATGAATGCATACATTATATATCAATATCCCCGCAGAAGAATTAAAATTTAAACATGCAAAAACCCACGTGCGTTGGGTTTTGTAGAAAAACCCGGGTTTTTGCCAACCCTGGTTAATAGCCGCTTCGCGTCAATCGAATCGCGTTGTAGCGCGAGTTCACTGCACACAGAAATATTTATTTTTTGAAGCAAGCTTACTTTTTATTGTAATTATTCCTAAAGGATTGAAGTAAAAGCCATCTTTTATTCGAAACTTCATTCCTGTTTTGTTCGCGGATTACACTATAATGTGAAAGTTAATAATTATGGCCAAGTTCACCAAAGATTTGTTAAATCCACTAGAAGCTTCACCATGAACATCTTTCGCAAACTGAAATCCAAGAAGTGATTTTTTTAAACGTCTCCAGCATTTCATTTTTCGCTGGCTTGAAACTTTTTAGATTCTAATTGAAGTTTAGCAAATTAGGAATAAAGAACAAATGTCAAAAAAAATAAAATAAATAAATAAAAAGGATAACTAGGTTGGTTTTCCCAGGATAAATTACAATATAAAATAGAAAACGACTTGGTTGTTCAGTTTTAAAATTCATAAGTTTTCTCCATTTCTTTGTAACCGTAACCCTAACAGAATTTGTATGGCTTGTAGTTACTATCACTTAGCTTACTTTTCTCTTGACTTCAATTTTTGTGAAGCAAACCATCTAAAATCGAATAAAATGTTCAACTATGTCCAAAAATAATCTCGACGTATAGATATTTTTCAAAAAATATGGAAATGGTTTTTCTACGCAATGAACATGATTTGCTAAAAGTTCGATGTAAAGAAAATTTCGACAAGTGGATGCTCAATATTCGGCGGTTCGATTGTAATACAAGTATTCTTTGGACATAAGAAAATAAACATTTAGGAAAAATTCGCAACAAATCATAATAAGTTATAAATTAACGTACCAAATATCATATTTGTCTAGAACGTTACTTTCAGGCACAACTTTTTGAATGGGTGAAATTCTCAATTTATCGAATGAAAACTCCGAATTTTCACGAATGATAAAACACCAGCACCCACAAACGTACATGAAGTGAAGAGACATTATTGCAATACCATTTCCATTTTTTCCAAATGGTAAGACAAAATTGGCCGAATAAGGAAATATTTGGGAGGTTACAAAAACCTCTCGTAACCCTCCCTTTGGGGCACCCCTGACTGATTTTTGAAGAAAGAATTTTTTAATGCGTGCAGGTAAAAATCTACGAGAACAGATAAAAGGTTTCCGCAGACTAATGCAGTTGAGCCGAATCAGTAGTTGATTATTTCCAATGCTAGAGGATGTTCTGAGCATCGCAGATAAACAGACTAGGTCTGCTTTGTGTACATGCATATTTCCTGCTTTGAAAAGAAAAAAAAACTATGCTGAAATAACAAAACGATAAGACTTTAAATTTAAATTCTAGGACAGATTTTAACAATTTAATAGATGGACTATAAAGTTTGTACGTACTCGGTGATTATGGGTAATATCGCACGAATGAAAATCAAAACAATTTAAGAGGATAAATCATTGCATTAAATTAACTGCACGCATAACTTCCTGCATTTACATGCATGAGGGAAAAAAAGGACCTTCTGTAATATTCCTGATTAAATGTGACAATTAATATTCTTAAATTAAGCTCCAATGCGTTCAACACCCACATATGCATTTTTTATCGATAAAAATCAACTGAAAATAAATTCGGTGGCGGTTTGCTGATACAGATAAATTTTTCCTTATTTTAACCCAAACAAATAAATAAATAAACATTCGGAACAAGAATAGACAGAGGAATCCAGCCCAAATCCAAAGTGACCAACCACCGTTCGCTCCATCCCGGGCGCTTGTTCCGTGTCTCCCGGCCGCCGCTGCCCGAGCTGGGCGTTATTTTTAGACGCCGATCAATAGAACGGAGCCGACGCCGTGCGTGCGTGTGTATGTCTGGCGGTTAGAGATGGGTAAAAGATCCCGGAGCTGTGATTTTGAACCTGTTCCACAGTCGGAGCTGGAACTGGCAGTTCCGGAAGTGGATCGGAACAGATAGCTCCGAGAGGCGGCAGCGCCATCTGTTATCGTACGAGAGCTTTTTAGAAGGGCAACTACCAAATTCCGATCACTTCCGGAGCGGTTCCTCGAACCTGCTCCGAGGCGAACTGTTCCGCTACCACCAATCAGCGTTGAGTATTTCATCATGACGCAATCTGTTCCGAGTGTCTGATCCCGGAGCTGCTCTTTGCACCTGTGTACGTAATCAGTTCCGATTCAACCAATCAGCAGACAGGATTTGATAGTGGAGCAGATCCAGCGGGTCGGAGTTGTTCTTTGCACCTGTTTTCGTAACCAGTTCCGATTTAACCTATCAGCAGCGAGGATTTAATAGTGGAACAACTCCGGCAGGTCGGAACTGTTCTTCGGAACAGGTTCAGCGCTTAGATTTTAAAGGGCGATATTGCTCTGTTTTACGTTATTCGGGCCCGTTATTTGGGGATGGTTTTAGTTGTCTTTTGATAAAATAGAAACGGCCTGACTGGCGGATTAGAGGGGGTTAGGGGAGGCATGCAATTCCCAAAAAGACAATGATGATGACCATATACCATTAATTATTTTTTTATTAATTTCTCCATAACAAAAAAAAATTCTTTTAAATTATTTCAGGGGAAAAAAACCCACACAAATGTACAACATTGAATAAAATCACTTTGGTTTGTAATGGGAGTAATATTGCTATCGGCGGACGAAAGAATACGTAAAACTCATAAGTGTCGAGATCAACTTAGGTCCGTCATTTAGAAGATCGGTGCAGGGGTATTGCCGCCCCCCCCTTCCGGTTTTTTGGTACAATTTGGCACTGAGTTTGCACACTTAAGAGCAATTTAATGAAGCATTTAATACGCAGATTAAGGAATAACTTTTCTTTTTTTCGAAATAATGTTCTTATTTTCTCTTACTTTAATTATACTAATCAGTGATTTTTACTTTTCGCATATTTTCGGTATTTGATTCCAATGTTTTGCAATCGCTAAATCCGGAAATGATATTCAGTACTAGCTATCGTTCAAAGTTTCTTCGCAAATCACTGACTAAAAAAAGGAATAATAATTTTTAAAAATCAAATTTTTAATTTTGAAATTTATTTCTAATTTTTTGTAATATATTTTTTAAAACTCTTATTATTTTTGCTTATTAATCGTTGTTCTTTCAAATAAATGAAAGATTTAAAGAAAGGGGCACGTTAACTGTAAATTAAACTCCGCACCCCCCCCCCCCCGAGAAAAAAGAAACTGAATGTCTTTTCAAGTGTGATTTTTGATTAAGTTAATTGAATTTTAAGAAGTATGTCATTTGTGTAAACTTGAAGACAGAGGTGCCCACAGGGGTGGATTATGGCGCAAGTTGCGCCATCAAAATTTTTTTTTTTTGGGGGGGGGGGATTTTTTTACACTAATATATTTATTTATTTAAATTATTTATTCATTTTTTTTCTAATTTAAATTATTTACTGATTTTTTTAATAGAAATTATTCATTAATTTATTTTTTTAATTTAAATTATTTCTTTTATTTCTTTATTATGATTTTCTTTTTGTGTGCGTGTGTGTTTGCTTAGAGTGTTTGGATGGGAAAAAAGCTATTCTATTCTGCGTATAATTCGAACTTAAAAAGAAATATATCTATAGTTATATTTTAAAAATAAATAAATAATATTTAAAAAATAAATTCAATGAAAAAGGGGGGGGGGGTAAAAATAAAAAACAAAAACACGAGGGTTGGGAAAAATGAGGGGGGGGGGATTTGCGCCATTGAGCTTGGGGGGTGGGGCACCCCTGCTTGAAGACACATGTTTCAGAGCTGCAAGGGATTTTTTTTTTTTTGCATGTAAAACGATGTGAATTCAGGAAGGATGCAAATATCCGACAAAAGCTGTTTTTCATAAGAATTGACCAACTTCACGTATCGTAACGATGAAGCCCCCCCCCCCCAAGTGTTTCTATCAGGCATCTCTCCGGGGGGGGGCACTGCCCTCCCGGAGAAAGTCAACTGCCCCCCCCCCCCCCGGAGGAAAACGCAGTTTGCACTATCACATACAGAAAATGAATTAAAAAAAAGTAAAAATATTAAATGAGCAAGTAAGTAAAAATTAAAGAAATTAAAAAGTAAATATTTATCAATGAATATAAAAATAAAAGAAAATTTTAGACTATATTAAGAGGTGGCATCAAAGATATCCTACAATTGCATTTTAGCACATCTATTTCAAAAATATACTGGGGGAGACTTAGGAGACTTAATGAATCCCATCCTTTTTCTCTTGCCATCATCAAAGATCGCCTAACTGTTTTTTTTTTTTTTTGGGGGGGGGGGAGGGGGAGTCAATTTCAAAACACTTATAGAGAAAGTTATAAACTGCATCAATTTTCATAATTTTGTAAAAGATAGTCTACAAATACGTTTTTTGGATCTCATTTTTAAAAATTCAGAGAAATTTGGCTTATTGTTCTGCCAGGACTTCAATTTGGAAAATTGTAAGAGGAAAAGTCCAAAACCCATCCGTTTCTCAAAAGAAGTCTTCATAAGCATTTAGTGTATTATATGGTTTAATGAAGCAAAAGCGAACACATTTTATTTGATGTCTGTTATTATTTTTACAATGTATATAATCTTAATTGAGTTGAAACGTATCACTGAAACAGAATCTGTGTATCTTTGTATATAGAAGTAATGGTAAAAATGTAATCAATCAAAGGAAAATTTCCTTTAATCGGGTCATAGTATACAATTTAGGCATTCGTTTGAGATATTTCCCCAATATTTTAAAAGTGATACTCTTTTTCGCAATAATGAATTGCATTCACTTCTGTACTGGCAGTCTTTCGGTCGTGAGAAGTCTTCATAAGCTGAAGCAAAAGCACAACAAACATTTTGTTTTTTGCCTTTTACAATCATGCAATTTATTGATAACTTATATTATTGTATTTCAATGTATATATAATTTTAATTTTCTCGAAATATGTCAGGGAAAAGAGATTTTTGTGTAATATACCTATGAAATTATATTGTATTCGTCATGGTGTGTTTGTGGGGGATGATGCTGTTCTAATATATTTTACGTGTTGTTTGAATAAAGCAATATTTCCCCGCAAGTTTAGTGTTTCTTTTTGCATTCGCTAATAATATAATTATCAATTCTGTCTGTCAATTGTGGATTCATAATTGTCACTCTGCATATGCTTGAATATTAAATTTTTCTTATTCTCAAATTGGTATATACAACTATTAATCTGTGTGCGATGCAGGTTTGCAATCAGAATAAATTAATGTCTGTGAGAAAAATTTAAAATTCTGCTATACATACACCGCAATTAAATGCAATGCGTGTCAACCGAATATTAATCAGAAATTAAGAAAAAAAAATTGACATTCAATCTCACATCGGAAAAAAAGACCGAATTTTTTAAGAAAAATATCTTTTAAACACACAGTTATAGAATTATATAAATTCGTCGAAAAGCTTTTTTTTTTTTTTTGGTTGTGTTCCCCCAAAAAAGCTTTTTTTTTTTTTTTTTTTTTTTTTTGGGGGGGGGGGTCCCTCCCCGGAGCAGGTTTTTGAAACCTGTTTCCGCCAAGTGGAACTGGAACAGGTTGCACCTGTTCCGGCTGCGGAACTACTTTTCCCATCTCTACTGGCGGTACATGCAAGCCCCCGAAATGCAAACCGTCTGCGCCGTCTACCCCGGCAGTGAATGTTCTTCCCAATGCTCTTTTCTCTCTCTCTCTCTCTCTCGTTCGAAGGGTTTTTTTTTTTCTCTCTTCCCTCCGCAGAGATGTTGCTGTACAGTGAGTGTGTGGTTTTGAGCTTCTCGGGAGTAAAACGCCCATTGCGTAACTGCGATGGGCTGCCATTTTTTCTGTTACCGTGGACGAATGTCATTTTGAGAATCACCCCCCCCCCGCAATAAAGGGGATCCTAATCGCAACTGCATCCAAGATGCCCATTAAAAAATAGAAAAACAGCTTCGCATTTTTTTTTTTCCACTTCCCTTGTACAAAGTAACAGCGTTTTGCAAAATATAAGAAAAAAACAAAAGCAAAAAAAGAAACTCAAATTTTGACCCTAATTTCCATTCTGCTTATCCCCTCTCCACAATTGAAAAAAAAATTTGACTCTTTTTCCGGCACGTTTTTGCACGTGCATCTATACGAAACATGGGCACCGACAGAAGCATACGGGGTGGAGATACATCTGAAAGAAAAAATACTAACAAAAAAAAACTTCAAGAAAGTTTTTAAAAAAAAAAATAAATAAATAAAATAAAAAAATAAAATAAAAATTTGTTTAAATTTCTTTTAATTTTTTTTTTTTCGCTAATAAAAAATTCGCTAAAATAATATTTTTTTTTTTTTTTTGCAAAAAAAAAAAAAAAAAAAACACACACACACACAAAAAAATAATAATAATCAGCAAAATTTTACTCGCAATGTAATGGAATTCCCCCCCCCCCAAAAAAAAAAAAACTAAGGGAGGATGCAAGTGCACCTCCTTGACCCCCTCTACGAATGTATAGACAATCGAAACGTCTATTTTGACCCAGCCCCAAGCAACATAATAACGAGTTTCGGTCCACGACATCAGTGTGAGATCTAGTTGTGCATCAGGTAGCAGAAAACCGCACAAACCCTGCGACTTACATCGCAGATTCTTGAGAAAGTATGCAGACTATTTTCTAAGTTTGAGCGAGAAATAAAAACTTAAAAATTTTTTAAAGCAAAAAAAAACTTAGTTTTTTATGAGGATTTGTACCGTACTTTATGGGATTTGCGTGTATTTGTGTGTTTATTCGGGTTACAGTTTAATATTTAAATTTTTTCAAATTAATTAGATGGACAGGCAAGCAAGCAAGTAGAAAAAACTTCGTGGAGCTGTACAAAAGATTTCAAAAAATAAATGAATCAAAAACATGAGAGAAAGAGTACGTAATAATGAATTGTGTATTTATTTTTTCTTTTCTTTTTTTTTTTTACAACGAATTTTTTTTTCCAGGATATAAAAAGCTTATCTCAATGAAAGAGCAAGCTTTTCAACAGAATTTTTGTGTGAAGTGACCGCTTTGACCACTGTTAAGTGAAGTGCTCTTTGTAGGAGGGCCCCCTCCAGAAAGGGAGGGAAGAAGGGGAGCCCACAGGGGGGGGGGGGAAATTGTACAGCAAAGTTGCGCCATCAAAAACTTGGGGGGGGGGGGGGGGGGGGGGAGGATTTTTTTAAACTAATTTTATTTACTTATTTAAATTATTTATTAAGAAAATTTTTTTAATTTAAATTATTTACGGATTTTTTTAAAACCAAAAACTATTCATTAATTTTATTTTTTTTAATTTAAAATTATTTTCTTTTATTACTTCGTTTATTATTTATTAATTTTGTGCGCTTGGAATGTCTGGAAGAAAAAAAAAAAGAGATTCTATTCTGCGCATAATTCGAATTTTAAAAAAAATTAAAAAATAGATAAGAAAAATAATAGTTTATAATTTTTACGAAAATGAATAAAATATAATTTTAAAAAAATTAATAAATAAAAGGGAAGTTTCTGTCAAGAAACTAAAACGAGCCTACTTTCCCGTACATCGACATCGGCATTCTAGCATCTGAGCATTATTTCTCTTGATTATCTGAGACTAAAAAATTATGTCAAACATACCTTTTTTAGCACTTAAAGCTGATTTCTAAAAGCAAAAATATACCCCTCTCATCAGATGAAAATAGACACATAAAAAGTAAATAAATGATTAAAATAAAGTTTTTGTCGCACCTTTTTAAAGAATGTAACTGTTACAGTTTTCTTCCGTAAAAAAAATTCCTCAATTGTTTTTCAAAAAAAAAAAAAAAAAAAAAAAAAAATTAAAAGTACGAAGTACATCAAAGCACATTTTGTCAAAGAAAGAAAAAAAAAAAAAGAAAAGAAAAAAAAAAAAAAAAACCTCGTCCGTTGATAAAATGTCTCGAATTTCACTTTTTAATCCGTTGCCAGTTGTTAAATATAAATAAAGAATAATGATGAACATGTGAATGAAACATTTTGTAACAAAAAAAATCGTCTGCCAAAAATAATAATAATAATTTTAATCATAAATAAATAAAATAAAACAAATGAATAAATAAACAAAAATCCGTCTGCACAGTCAGTCATTTTTTTTCTGAGCCTGCATTTCGCCATGGTTGCGGAGTCGGAGTCGGAATCAGAGTCCTCACAGAAGATTATTCAGAAAAGTACTTTACAAACATTATTTATCAAAATCATTTTCTTACAAAGTTAGTTTGAAGGAAATCCGACTTTAAGTTCAGGATCAACATTCAACTTAAATTCCCCGTAGACGCTTATGTTAAATTTTTTTTCTGAACGGTTCAATATTGAACGAAAAATGGTACAAATCAAAAAGCGAAATATGGGAATGAGCCTATCCGAGATCTTTTAAACAAAAAAAAGTTTATTCCATTCGGATGGTTCACTCAGAAGTTATTGGGTGGGGAAAGGTTGCTTGAACGGTTCAATGTTGAATGAAAAAATGTTCAAATTGAAAATTTAAATACGGTAATGAAGTGTTCTTGCTGAGATCCTTCGAACAAAGAAAAAAGTTTATTTAAATCGGACTGTTCACTCAAAAGTTATTAGGGGTGACAGCTTGCTTGAGCGGTTCAATGTTGAACGAAAAATTGTTCAAATCGGAAATGTAAATACGGGAATGAAGTGTCCTTGATAAGATCTGTCGAACAAAAAAAAGTTTGTTCAAATCGGACTGTTCACTTAAAAGTTAGCATCGCGGGACAGATTGTTTGAACGGTTCAAAGTTGAACCAAAAATTGTTCAAATCGAAAATTTAAAAACGGGAATGAAGTATTTTTGATAAGATCTTTCGAACAAAAAAAAGTTTATTCAATACGGACGGTTCACTCAAAAGTTATTAGGTGGGGAAAGGTTGTTTGAACGGTTCAATGTTAAACGAAAAAAATGTTCAAATTGAAAATTTAAATACGGTAATGAAGCATCCTTGCCGAGATCTTTTGAACAAAAAAAAGTTTGTTTAAATCGGACTGTTCACTCAAAAGTTATTAGAGGTGACAGCTTGTTTGAACGGTTCACTGTTGAACGAAAAATTGTTCAAATCGAAAATGTAGATACGGGAATGAAGTATCCCTGAAAAGATCTTTCGAACAAAAAAAAAGTTTGTTCAAATCAGACTGTTAACTAAAAAGTTAATATCGCAGGACAGGTTGTTTGAACGGCTCAAAGTTGAACCAAAAATTGTTCATATCGAAAAATCAAATATGGGAATGAGCTGTACTCGCCGTCATCTTTCCAACAAAAAAAAGTTCGTCCAAATCGGAATGTTCATTCAAAAGTTATTAGGGGGGGACAGACAGACAGACCGACGACCGACCGACGACACACAAATTCCCCATCTCAATACCCTACTTTCAAATTTTTAATTTTTCGATATTCATTTTACCTTTTTATTTTTTTTACTTGGCGATATTTTTTGACTTGGCGATATTTTTTTAACTTGGCGATATTTTTTGGACTTGGCGATATTTTTTAGATGCATTAAGCTACTTTTAACACTTTTTTCGTCTTTCTTTTATTTTTAACGGGAAAGTAGGCTAAAAAGAGAGGTAAAAATAAAAATCATAAGAGAGTTGTGAAAAATGGGGGGGGGGGGGGGTAGCGCCATTGAGCTTGGGGGGATGGGCAGCCCTGGGGGGAGGATTACCACTAAAAACAACACCCTAAAAATTTCAATGTCGCAGCCTGCGCCATCATCCCCCTAGGTTAAATAGCCCTGTCTTTAGGATCTTAATCAATGTATCTATACTAATAATATAAAGCTGTAGATTTTGTTTGTTTGTTTGTTTGCTTGAACGCGCTAATCTCAGGAACTGCTGGTTCGATTTGAAAAATTCTTTTTGTGTTGAACAGTCCATTTATCCAGGAAGGCTTTAGGAGTTTTTGTTGTAACTAAAAATAATAATGTAAAAAATAATAAACTCTACGAAAAGAATTAGTTTCCTTTCTTCTCGAGAGATGGCGCTCATAAAGAGTATTGCTAAGCTTTTGCAACTGTGGAGGCGCCCTCTACATTCAATGGTTGACAATCACAGAGTTGCTCTTGCCTTTTAATGTGGATTAGTTTCCACTCTTCTCGAGAGATGTCGTTCGTTAAAATTATTTTTTTAGCAACTGTGTAGAGAGCGCTGGTTGACAATTGCTTTAGCCTCGAGAGTCTTGCCTCTTGCCACATGGCTCAGATCACGAAATGGCTTTCGTGTTTTTCTTTGATATTCAGGTGTGTAATTTGTTTTGTAGGATTTTTCTATTAACTTTTGTCTTCCTTATTTCTGCACTGTTAGTATTTGTTCTTCATTTGTGGTTGTTCTTTGTAACTTTATTATAATGTACCTCAGGTACTTAACTAAGCACATAATTTAAAACCACAGTGTATTTATATAGGGTATTGTTTTCTTATTCTTTTGACTTTTTTTTGTTTCTTATGTAATAGGTAGGTAAGTAGGTTTCAAATGAATCAAACTTTTTTTTTTTTAATGATTTAAGATAGTTACTAATCTAAGTAAATAATATGATTCGTCACATTTTTGTAACGTTTTTACTATTTTGTATCATTGGTACTAAACACATAATTTAATTGCATAGTATTTTTATATTGGGTAGTGTTTAATTATTCTTTTAACGTTTTTTTCCTTATGTAGTACATATATACGTTGGCTTCAAATGAGTCTAACCTTTTTTTAATAGTTGCATATAGTTACTAATCTAAATAAATGATTTGATTTGTTATGGTTTAGTACAACATGGGTACTTATCTAAAAACATAATAAACAAGAAGTTCTGTCAAGAACTAAACGAGCCTACTTTCCCGTACATCGACATAGGCATTGTAGCATCTGATCAATATTCTCTTGATTATCTAAAACTAAAAATTATGTCAAACATATCTTTTTGCACTTAAAGCTGATTTCTGAAAGCAAAATATACCCCTCTCATCAGATAAAATAGACACGTAAAAAGTAAATAAACGAGTCAATAAAGTTTTGTCGCACCTTTAAAAGAATGTAACTGCTATAGTTCTTCCGTAGAAAAATTCCACAATCGTTTTCAAAAGAAAAAATAAATAAATAAAATAAAAGTACAAAGCACTTCAAAACACATTTTATCAAAGAAAGAAAAAAAAACTCGTTCGTTAATAAAATGTCTTGAATTTCATTTTTAATCCGTTGCCAGTTGTTAAATATAAATAAGGAATAAAATGCTCTCGTGAATGAAAAATTTTTGTTAACAAAAAAAATCGTCTGGTAAAAAAAAATAATAATAAATTAAACAAAACAAATAAATAAATATACAAAAAATCGTCTGCCCAGTCAGTCATTTTTTCTGAAACTGCATTTCCGCCATGTTTGCGGAGTCGGAGTCGGAATCAGAGTCCTCACAGAAGATTATTCAAAAAAGTACTTTACAATACATTATTTATCAAAACCATTTTCTTACAAAGTTAGTTTGAAGGAAATCCGCCTTGAAGTTCAGAATCAACATTCAATTTAAATTTCTCCGTAGGCGCTCATGTTAAAATGTTTTCTGAACAGTTCATCATTGAACGAAAAATGGTTCAAATTGAAAAGTGAAATATAGGAATGAGCCTCTCCGAGATCTTTCGAACAAAAAAAAGTTTATTCAATTCGGACGGTTCACTTAAAAGTTATTAGGTGGGGAAAGGTTGTTTGAACAGTTCAATGTTGAACAAAAAAAATGTTCAAACTGAAAATTTAAATACGGTAATGAAGCATCCTTTCTGAGATCTTTTGAACAAAAAAAAGTTTGTTTAAATCGGACAGTTCATTCAAAAGTTATTAGGTGTGAGAGCTTGTTTGAACGGTTCAATGTTGAACGAAAAATTGTTCAAATCGGAAATTTAAAAACGGGGATGAAGTATCCTTGCCGAGATCTTTCGAACAAAAAAAAGTTTGTTTAAATCGGACGGTTCACTCAAAAGTTATTAGGGGTGAGAGCTTGTTTGAACGGTTCAATGTTGAACGAAAAATTGTTCAAATCGGAAATTTAAAAACGGAAATAAAGTATTCTTGATAAGATCTTTCGAACAAAAAAAACTTTATTCAATTCGGACGGTTCACTTAAAAGTTATTAGGTGGGGAAAGGTTGCTTGAACGGTTCAATGTTGAACGAAAAATTGTTCAAATCGAAAATGTAGATACGGGAATGAAGTATCCTTGAAAAGACCTTTCGAACAAAAAAAAGTTTGTTCAAATCGGACTGTTCATTCAAAAGTTAGTATCGCGGGACCGGTTGTTTGAACGGCTCAAAGTTGAACCAAAAATTGTTCAAATCGAAAAATCAAATATGGGAATGAGCTGTACTCGCCGAGATCTTTCCAACAAAAAAAAGTTTGTCCAAATCGGAATGTTCATTCAAAAGTTATTAGGGGGGGACAGACAGACCGACAGACCGACCGACGCACAAATTCCCCATCTCAATACCCTACTTTCAAATTTTTAATTTTTCGATATTTATTTCATTTTTTTGTTTCTTTTTGACTTTTTTTTACTTGGCGATATTTTTTGAACTTGGCGATATTTTTTGGACTTGGCGATATTTTTTGGACTTGGCGACATTTTTTAGATGCATTAAGCCAATTTTAATGCTTTTTTCGTCTCTTTTATTTTTAACGGGAAAGTAGGCTAAAAAGCGTGGTATTTTTATATTGGGTATTGTGTTGAATAGTACATTTATACAGAGGTAGCCCGTGCAATGCCGGACCACGCAGGTAGTATAGCTATAAAAAATCATACAACGAAGTTACTATTCTTCTTTCTTTCACGGAACACATTTTAATTATTTTTTTAAAAAAATAAGAACTAAATATTTTATGAACCAATTATTTGCACTTCAAACAAATGATATTCTTTTTTTGGTACCCGCGCAAACTATGAGTGTATTTGAGGCACTTTTGATACAAAACTATTTACAGCCCAGATCATTTAAAGATGAGCATGCGCAATATATACACACAACGGCATTTCCATTTGCACTTTAATTTCTTCATTCTTCTTTTTCTGGGGCGGGAGGGGATAAACTTGATCCCTCTAATATAGCGTACTTTGCCCGATATTGCGTAGCCCCCGCTTGGCAGCCTGATTTTCTTTTTTAATGAATAACATGCAATATTAAGCTAGAAATCAGAAATCAAAGTAAGTAATTGACGTTAATCTGGACAAACAACTTATTGTTTTAATTTTCAAATAATAAGAAAGGTCCAACCAGCGCTGAAAAATTTTCGGAACTGTGAAAGAAGAAAACACTAACTTCTACAAGTGTTGTTCAGATCAGTTTAAGGGAAAATATCAAGCATCAACTCTTAGGGGCAATCCGTAAATGTTGCACGTTTTTTACAACATTTTTGACCCCCTCCCCTCTTTGTCGCCAAGTGTCACAATACACTTTATTCTCTTCCTCTGGTTACATATCGCGCTATTTTGCCTAAACATATTTTCATTACAAAAATACGAGATGTCACCCTTCTTATTACAAACAAACTCACAATTTCATGACCCCCCCTCCCCCCAAAGCGTGCCATAATTTGTAGAGAGCCCCTTAGACAACTACTTCCGATATTTCGATTTTCTCCGAAGATATCGGATGCATGTAGTAAAACACACACGCACATACAGAATCTTTCACGTGAAGTGCATTTCCCATAAAAGTTTCCTTAATGATCTATAAGAAACATACCACCCACAGATGCTTATTTTTAAGTTATCACTGTCGGCACAAACCCGTCATTTTGAAGTTTTCCGGACAGGGGTAGGGGGGTGAGGGGTCAAAGGGTGCAAACATAATGCAATTTCATCTGAAAACTACAAAAACCACGCCCACTTTTTGTAAATACATTGCTTTCTGAAAGTCGGGGTGCGGCATTTGACCTCCCCTCTGACCCCCCTAAATGACGGGCCTGTGTCTGCACTTTGATTATCTCTGTATATTAAAAAAAAGTAAGCTCTAAGATATTGTGAAAGGGTGTTTGTGGCTGGCCTGCGTCTAGGCGGCCCCATAGCACCTACAGACTTGAAACTTTATACAAAATTAGTTCGAGCCCCGTAGATTTGCACCTCGGAGCCATTTTTCTTAATTTCGAATTAGTTTTTTTAAATTAATTTTTTAAGTATAAATTTCCCGCACTGCACCAAATTAGGGGACAAAAAATCCCCCCCACCCCCTTATGAAAGCTATTGTTGAAAAGAGTTTTTTTTTTTTTTTCTGAAAAAGAAGATGTTTGTTTCATTTTTCTCCGATAATTAGAACAGGAGATAGACGTAATTGTAATTTAACCATTTTTCAAGGCTCACCTCGAGCAAAATTATATTGCATTCAACCAAACGGCTCCAGAACTTTTCCAACAAAGTTGTGTTCGACAAGTAAAACCGGTGACTCTTCGTTTTGTTTATTGCTTGTCTTAATTCAACAAAACATACACGATTGCGTATATTTTCTTTATTTTTTTTTAAACATTTAAGAAAGGTTGTCATTTTTCTTACGGTATTTCTTTTTTTTTTTTTTTTTGTTTACGTGATTTCATATAAATTACATTGAGTATTTGAGGTTATTTTTTTCTGCGAGGGAAAGGAGCTGGATTTTTTTTGTTTGGGCTGATATTTTACTATGTTTTTAAATTATGTTCATATTTTTTCATTTTTTTTTATCAGGGTGGCAGGGAGGGGGGCTCTTTTATTTATTCGGCGAATGATTCTAAATTGTAAAGGAAGTGTTACTATGCTTTTAAAAGGTATGTGAGCATTTCAGTCAAAGAAAATGCTTATTTTACATCAAGATGGGGAGGAGGGGGGGGGATCATTTTCTTTTTCAGCTGGGTCGCCATATTCGGTTGCATACAGTCGATTTGACTTCGAACCACCAGAAGTAGGTTGGTGATCGAGCCGCCGAAGGCGGTGAGGTAGTCGCCGCAGACGGGGGTTGGTGAGCGAAGCGAGCAGGGGGGCGGAGCCCCCTAGTTGATTAAAAAAATAAAGCAAGAAAGAACGAAGGTAAGCAGTCGAAAAATTTTAAGTATTAAGTCACTTTTTATATTGAGTTTCAATTTTTAGCGTTTCTTTCTTCATTTTATTTTCCTCCCTTTTATTTTAAAACCTCTTTCCGATAAACAGAAACAATAAAAGCGGGGGGGGGGGGGGGGGGGGGGAGTTGCTCCAGAATAAAAATAACAGCCGTATTATTTGTAATGGTAAGATGAAATAAGCTACTGTCTAAATATTTCGTAAATCGCTCTGCAACAAACAGTGAAACTAAAAACTATATTTTTCTAGAGTAATTAATATCGGGAAAAAATGCAATAAATTAGCTAAAACGCTGAGCTAACAGCTTTACGTTTCACCCAGCGAATCTCTTGTGTGGTAAAACCTAAGGCTAGACGCTAAGAGGTGGGGTGAGCTGGAGAAACGTATTTAAACTTAAGTGACACAATTCTAACCAATAAAAACACAATTCCTTTATACTGCATACTTACTTAACCATTATCTACAATTGGAACTAAAAGTTTTAAAAAAATTTAAAAATTCTTTGAAATATGCTCAATTATGGCTAAAAAGAGCAAATTTACAGTATTTTTAAAAGTTTTTTGTGTTAACACAGCTAGTAAATGACCAAATTTTAACCAGGAATTAAGTTCTAGTAAAGAAACACAGTACATATGGTTCATAACACTATCACCAAATTTCATGGAAAAATTCTACTAGTTTTTGAGTAAGGACTGCCAGCGTGAATCGAAATGAGGAAA
The DNA here is from genome assembly GCA_038373865.1 of Uloborus plumipes. Taxonomy (NCBI): domain Eukaryota; kingdom Metazoa; phylum Arthropoda; class Arachnida; order Araneae; family Uloboridae; genus Uloborus; species Uloborus plumipes. Next base: position 14,214 of record JAXGGA010014183.1, on the reverse strand, counting down.
AATATAGTTTTTCAGAAAACGCAATCAAAGATTTATTCATACAAAACAAGTAAGTTATACTAATTTATAAACCTTAAAACTTTTCACAAAGTTTTGTAAAACATTTATGCAGCTTATACTTCCTTAGATTTCACTTTTTATTAAATTTTCATTTTTATGACTCATTTTGCATCAAGTTACAGATGCTCGCTAAAATCTTAATTTTGCATTTCTTGGAAAGCCGTATGCATTTTCTCAAAACAGGATTTTTAATAGCTTTCCAGTAGTGCTGATAATGAAGAGAAGCAGTCATAATAAGATAATAAACAGTAAATAAGTATTTTCACATAAACATACAATTAAATATTTTTTCCTTGGATGATTTACGTAAAAAAAGGTGATTTTTCTAACATACTGAACAATTACGGAATTGTGTCAAAATATATTTATAATACAAAAGCATAATACACATGTATCCTTTCAAAATTCGCCACAATTGTAAGTCGGACCTTCCGCTTGTTCGTTTTTGTCTGATTTTGATTTTTTCGCAGCTCGTCTCTTCTTTCTGGCTATTTTTGTAGCTGGCAACGAGCAGCGTTTTGATTGTTCAACTCTAAATACATCAAATTCTAAGTAATTTTTTATGGTAACTGCATCAATTGTGACACCTATATTTTCAAATACAGGTATTAGTCCTAGAAAGCCAGAGTTAAAGAGCAAAACTGATAGATATCCACCAAGCTGCAAAGTTTTAAGTTCAACAAACACACGCTTCGGCAACAAGCTCCATAAAACATTGTTGAAGCTTTCGTTTGCATTCTGAGTCAATCCGTGCAAACATTTTTCAAGAAGATTTTGGTCACAGAGGCTCATGTACACCGGTTTTATAATATTTACAATATAGTTCGGTAATCCAGGAGATATATCTGTGAAACGGGCTCCACCATTTGTTTTGGCTCTTTGGTATTTGCACCAACTGTCTGCTGTTTTTGGGCACTGTCCATGCATTGGATTAGTCCTGCTGGAGCAACAATGAAAGAATGCAGCAATAACTGCAGATTGCATGGCTTGCAAATTTCCTGTGTTGCTACGTATAGCAATTCCGTAGTAATTCTGCAGACGGTCAATGAATTTTGTCGGTTAACTTTCCCTTGCCACCTAATCCTTTTTTGGTTTTCTTTAATTTTCGAAGTCTGTTGCCAACGCGTTTTTGCACATGTCCAATGCACTCTAGCTTTTGTACCGAATCTTTTCCGTAAGTGTCCTTCACTTCAAAAAACGCTTTACAATCTCCATCCCCAAAATACTGCACATATTTTAGATCGTGGTTTGCTAACGATCGCTGAAAAAATTCTTTTTACACCTACAACTTCCATACTGCCAGACGATCCTGAGTGATTTGCACATAAATGTTCCTTCTCGATTTTAGTTAGGCAAGAACGGCAGTATTTGCGAGAGCATTTCAATTGTCGAGAACTTTTCCAGTATCGACAGCAATTACTGAAACACACGCCATTCAGAGATGTGTGGCCACGACGTTGCCACGTGCCGTCCACGGAAACCCCACAAGAATCTACTTTTTTCAGTTCTTTCACTCCTTGTGAAGATTCTTGCATGTTCTTCTTACTGCAGAAATCACCGCTGACAACAGTTTTTCTTCATTTTGTTTAAATGCAACTTTTGACAGGAAAGGCAAGTTCATTGTGAAAAAAAAACTTTCTGCCAGCCGTATATCCTTTACCAATGAGTCGCAGTCCCAGTACAAGCAACTGGTTCAAAATATTCTGTTTCCCAGTTTTTGATGTTGAGGAGAAGCCTGTAACAAAACCACACTTGCATGTGACCGAAAAATTGGAATTAATTCCAAACCTGGAATCTTCTGACAGTTTCAACCCCGTATCAAAACAGGTAGGGCAGCATAATATGGAGATCAGGGATACCAGACAGGAAATATCTACTATTCTATTCCCTTGCAATTTTTCTGAACTTGAATTCATCAAATTGAAAGCATCAGCAGCTTTATCAACACATAGCTTAGAAGTACTAGCACTTTGTATGGCCTCATTACTTGTGTTTTCAGGTTTGGTATAACGATTGCCATGAAAGGTTCTCTTTTTCGACTTCCTTCTACAGGATCTAGCTTTTGCCATAATAAAACAATAAAAGCTAAATAAAAATACTAAAATAATTACACAAAACAGAGCAAGAGTGCAGTGTAAAAGAAATTAAAAGCAGATATAAAAAGCAGTAAACGAAGTTGGTAAACCAAAATGTAAACAACAAAATTTGTTGCCACTCTGTACAAATTTCTTTCAAAACTAAAAATAAATGATTGGCAACATGTAATCTTTTGATATTAATGTTATTTTATAGCCATTTATATCAAGAAAAATGAAAAACACAGCCTAAATTTACATTGTTTACATTCATTTTGACGTTTTCAGCTGACTTCCGGTGCTTCGGAATCTCACTTCCGGTTTTTTTAATTAGCTGTAGCTTTTTTTCTAATTATCAGAAAAGTAAAAGTAAGACATTTTTGGAATCCTAGAAGTCAGTTCTTTTCAAATATGTAATTTAAAAAAAATCAAATTTTTTGACGAAATCGGTCATTTCAACGTAGGCAGTCACCTTAAGTATTAATGTGAAACAAGGATAGAGTAAGAGCGCAGCATAAGTAAGCCAAACATTAGCTTTTTACTTTGATTAAATGTACAGATTCGGCATGTATTATACAATAAGTCATGCAATCTAACAAATATCTTCATTCAAAAGTCAAAGGTAATTAAAACATAATACAGTGGAGTGAACCACATTTTTGTTCAGAAATGATGTGAAAGATCATACACTTTTTAGTGTTTTGTAAACTATTCCGTGTAATTTTGCTATGAAACATTTTTTTTTTTAAATTTGTAATTGTAAGTCTGCTTACTTAAGGATTTGTTTTTATCACTACACATATTACTTGGTTTATACGGCTTTTCGATTTTCGAGAACGCTTTTAGTCTTAGTTACACCCGGAAAAGAAGTGTGTATAGCACTTGTCGAGTGTCCAAGGGTCCTGGATCCAAGGGGAAATCGTTGACAGACCCAAAACAAGAGAAAACAATACCAACACCAACTGACATTTTCCTATCTTATAACGTCTAAAATAAAATCATCATTTATGTCTTTAGGGCAACGACATTTTGTATACTTTAACGTTAACAGATACGAATTGGAAAAGTTTGGGGAACCCTGTTTTGCGCTGTACAACATCAAAGCGCTAGCTTGAAAAATGTAGGAGTAACAAACCGTTGCAATGATTGTTGATTTAGAGATCTGAAGCAAATGAAGAAGAACGGAGGATCTGTCTGGTTTGAAAGATAAAGGCAGTTTTATTCGATCAGCGCTTTATATGATATATGATTATGACCCTGTATAACAAGTCCCAGTTGCTCCCTCCTCCTCTCTTTCTGATTTATATATATTTTAAGAATTCATTTCTAAACGATACGGTATTTAATAACAAAGAAGATTATAACAGCCAGACTGGGCAAGCAGCAACAACAAAGAAAACAATGGCCGTTTTGACCCTTTGATATCCCTGTTCTAGACAATACGAAGAATCGATGAACAGCAGTCTCCCTCCGATTTTGAGTGGCAGGCGGCAACGGTTGCCATAGAAACTGCGTCTTGTTTGTTTTTGCTGGCAACTCAGGGTATGTGTTTACCTGAGAAGATGAGGGAGAGGTGTTCAAGATTCCGGCCCCCCGCCCAAACTTTCTCCATAAGAAAGACATTCTGCAACATTCGTTTCCGGAAGTGGCGGGGGGGGGGGGATTTTAAAACTGGGGAGATTTGTTCCTTTTGCTGATTGTTTTCTACACACGAAGTAATTTCAAATGCCTAAAATCCAGCTACATTAGTTAAATTTCTCCAAATTTAAATCTGAGAAGGTATTTCAGTTTTTCAGCTACGTGCGGAAAATTTACTTGATACTGCATAAAAAGAAATTTTGATTTAAACTAATGACCAAATGCACAAATATGAATCAGTATTTCTTTATTTTATCTTAATTTATTTTTTACAACGATTGTTTGAGTCATCAAGTCATTTGCTTTTTTAGCAGTGAAAGAGATTCAATACTTTCAGAGGAAAAAAAAACAATGCCCACAATCTCTTAATAATAGAGATCCTAGAGCCAAAATACACTGTACAGCTACCACCATACAACAAGATACATAAACGAATAATTGAAAATAAGATTTTAAAAATTTGATATATACATGCTAATCGGTTATTTCACATTACATGGACCAAACAATTATATTCATCGTAATATGCATATCGCAGTTGCCGACCATTCTCAATCTGTCAGATAGCTATTAAAATACGATCTACCACATACACTAGATAAGCCAGCATTTTGTTCAGGGATGGGGGTTGTCCTTGATAGTACACACAAGATTTCAAGTGAGAAGCGATTGTTTTAGAAAAAGTGTGTCTCAAATAAATGAATTATCTTTTCTTAGCCGTTTTTCATGAGCATCAAATTGTATTGACTCAACAGTTAACACCAACTCATGATATAATTGGGCCCAAGAAAGCCAAAAGAACAGACCGCTCGCCATCTTTACTTATATTATGCAACAAGTTAGAAACAAATTAAAATGAGTAAGTAAAACAAACAACTTTAGGGCAAAAACTGCAATACATACATACAATAAAAATAAATTATAAAATATCAACCTCAAACAGAATGAGAAACATGTAAGCAGCAGACTATTCAGTAGAGAATGTTACAATTTAAAAGACTGAACAGGAAATACAAAAGTAAGTTGTAAGCAAGTTGAGAAAAAGAGAAAATGATTGGTTACTCTTTACCGTTGACAGGTTGAGGAGGCCGGTTGTAGTATGCCGGAAACCTGTACACTCAGCCGTATTTTTTATGCCGTAGTTTTGTGTGAAATATAAGTAGCTTATTTTATAATTTTTAGTCACATATTGTCGAACATTATTTCAAAAAGGTTTAAATATTATATTTTCGCACTACTTCGTAAATAAATTTCCTTCAATATAGAAATTTATTGTCGCTCACATTTACCAGTTGACAAATAGTTTTATATTTCATACCAATGTTCTCGTTTTTTTCATTTATGTTATTTATTTACATAGAGAATAATTTAGCGAAATAAATTATATAATGCAGCTTAGGTAATTTTATCTCTCGTGAATTGGAGAAAACATGAACAGCGATTGTACCTATTAAGACGAACACTATATTAACCATGCAATCATTGAGCAACGCATTGCCCTCACATTAATTAAAGAGTCTCCTTGTGTCTGATTATCCCACTTTTCAGTTTTGCCAGCCTTTGAAATATATATGCATAAAATCAAGTTTTAATCTCCCCTAGAGTCATGTTGCTGAGGTACCACTAACATATGGGGACATGAAGCACAGAGCAGTCGCGAGGTCCTTAAATTACGAAGACGTATGATTTTGTTTCAAACGCGTTTTATATATAGAGAGAGATGATTTGGCGTTGTTTTAAGAAAGAGTCATAATAAGAAAAATATTAGCAATATAAACCTGACAGCTAGTAAAATATTCACTCAGGAATAGGGGGCTGAGGGTTTCCCCACGAAAATTTTCGATTTTGTATTCTTGAAAATGCATTTCAGACGAACTTAACTAATATTCAGAGGAGAGGTGTTTGCAGGCGCTTCTCGATTCCTTTTTCGAAACTGAAACATTAAAAAACGCAAATGTAGATGATCACCAATTTGTATTATAGGGAGAAGGAGGTTCAGAGGCTCTTCATCGAAAAAAAAAAATATACATTTCAAAGAATTACTCAGCTTTTTGAAACGAACAGCAGCATAACATTGCAGAAAGTCAAGAAGGGAAAAAAAAGAAAAGAAAAAGAAATATATCCCGTCACAATAAAAAATGGAAGGAACGTTTGAGCAAAAAACATACGGTAACCGGAAAGCTAGTTGACGTGTTAAGATGAAGCGAAGTATTTTGATCTATGTATCTTTCCCGTTCCCCATCACGGTTTCCATTCTACATTCAGCGATGTTCAAACCGCAGTTTTCGCTAATTAATACATTCGATCGATAAGCGCAGCTGTTTTTAGATCTTCGTCGCCCGGAAACCAAAATATATGACGAATAGTTGTAAGTTCCAGAAATAGTGTAGAGATCAGTAAAACCAAGAACAAATTTTCATTACTATCTTTAAAAGACATTTCACACACAAACGTACATCAACCTACACATAATTAAAATTACACTGTGAAGTATATTAAGTATATTTACATGACTTGCTTCACTAAATTGTTAGGTTGTTTCTTTCATGTTTTGAAAGGTTTTTATTTTTGACCATCAAAGAAATTTCGGTACGCAAAAGGCGCTGATTTGAAGATTATATTGTTCCAATTACATTTTGTTGACACAGAGCTAATGCAGTGGCGTAGCTTGAAAAAAAAAAAAAAAAAAAAAATAGAGGATATGGTTAGTTTCAGTCAAGGGCAAAATTAGCAGTCGCCACCGGCCACAGGGTTACTCAAGTAAAAAATACAATATAAAAAAAATATTTAAAAAATCATCTGTCAATCGCCCCCAAAGAAAAATGAAAAAGAAATTAAAGTAAAAAAAAAAGGCATTAAAGTGTGGTCAGTTTCCACAATGGGCAAAGTTGGCGATCGCCACTTATAACACGGTAATTTTAAAGAAAAGAAAAAAATAAATAAATAAACGACTGTCCATTGCCATCCAATAGCCACCATAAAAATACACGAATAAACTCCGAGTGAACAAAAGGCATTAAAAGCAAAAACTTTATATAATTAGTTATAGTTTTGAAATAATGCATATAATACAGCTCGAACTGAATTATCGCTTTTTCCATATTATGACTTAAGACTTTGTAAGCTTTGAAATAGTTTATAATTTGTTCTGGTTAAATTCTAAGATTTACAGGTTTGCTGCACGCAATTATAAAATCTTGATCTTGAATAAATATTAATTTAGAATTTATGCTTAAACATATCTCGGCTAACTATAATAGCCGGCAGGCAACAAAATTGTAGACTGTCAGTTAATTTAGAAAATAACTTAGGAACACAAAGCATTTTACATCCCAATTAACTCTTTGAGATTCACTACATATGTTACACTGAGCAAACAGAAAAAGGTTATCGAATTTTACCAGAAACATGATACAGTCTATCAATCTGAAAATGTTATTTTTAAGTGAGAATTTTGAAGGAAAAAAAAAAAAAAAAAGGCTGTTTTTTTTTGGATGCTCTTTGCATTACCTCGAAGATAATTGGGTATTTGTAAAAATGTTCAAAGTTCATTTTAATATATGACAGGAAAATTAGTATGCCATAATACAAATATATTTATGTAGCGAGTGAAACGAGATAAATTCTAAATTATGAAGAACGTTTCGAAATACTTCGAAAATGTATTCCTGACACGGCTTTTCCTGGGATAAAGGGGAAAAAACTAAAAGGTTATAGCAATACACAAAATGAGCTTAGTGTCTAGTACACATAAACTTATGTAATAATTACTTTCCCACATTCTAACTGACATTAATCTTCGCATAGTTGATACCGTTTCTAAGAAATGCTGATTAAAACAAGTGTTTCAAAGAAAAAAGAAAACTTTTATTTTTTGATATATGAAACATTCATTCAACTAATTAGGCAGTAGTTGGAAATAAACTTTATACAACTACACTGCATCTCAAATACATATCAAAGGCTAAAATTTAGGATTTCCCACTGAAACTTCTCAGTTACTTTCAAAGAAAATAGTCTGAGCGGAAGCCTACAGCGCGGATGAAGGATACATTTCCGCGAAAAAGCAGAAGTCCGCTGATACATCGATATTTTTACCATCGACGTCGAACTCAAAGACACTTAATTATTTTTTGCTTTATTCAGGTGGAAAATTGCTATAAAATTATTCCTATAAATTGATATTTCAACGTTTTGTATTATAAATATGAATCAGTTACTTAATTTATTATTTTCTTTTACTCTATTAGAAAAAAGGGTAGTTTTAATTAGTTATTAATATTACTGTGAACTTTGCTTAGACAGTTCAAAAATCTTACTTATAAATTATGAATAAAGGTTGAGAATTCAGATCTCTTATAAAAGCACGTATTAATGCTTAGTAAACAGTTCCATGTTTCATGGCATCGATGTTTTTTGCTCGATTTGTTCATATAATCGATTGATTATACGGTAAAAGTACGTAAAAGGGGTTCATTTCATTTGTTATAGGTAATTAGAATTATTGTGCAATGAGTTACCGCCCGTAAGCCAGGGATGAGGCAGAACTGTAGCAAATGCACCCACAGCTCGATCATATAGCATCCTAAAATAGCATCCTAGGATGCTATATGATCGAGCTGTGGGTGCATTTGCTACAATTAGAATTATTGTTTTGTGTGATAACTACTTCAAAACTGACCCGTGCAGAGGAAAGAGTTTTGTTTTTCATTTGGCGGGAGTGGGGGGGGGGGGGGGTTTAAAAAGTACTTTTCTGAAAACCTGGTGGAAATAACAAATAAAAAAAACTTTCATTTCGGGGAGAACCAGAAACATGCTTTCAAGTCTTATACTCCGTTGAACAAAAATCCACAAACAAATCAAGAGAATGAACCTTTGGGCATACATTTCCAGTTTTCAACCCAAACCCGTGTTTGAGATTTCACAAACAGTGTGTAGAAAAAACAAGTAGCAGTCCAGTACGTACCAGATAACCCACAAAATAGAATTGTGCGGAAAACCCATATCAGCTATGAGCAGAATGATTCCAAAGAGAGCCCTAAACCTCTTAAATGACCTATGAGCATGACGTAAAAAATTCGAGAAAAGGAGAAACTCCATCCGCATTAGTGCCGAAACAAAAACAGCGCTGAAATTCCCCACATCTCGCAAACAGATGCAATTGGAAAAATCATCCCCAGTCACCCACTTAACTGGTGAGCCCCCGCTGCAAACGACAACCACGACAGAAGAAAGGGGTAGAGCAGATCCCTCGCAGGTAGAACTCATATAGAGGATAGGCCGACTTATGCGACATTTTGGTTCCAAGACAGCTTCGGATCCAGTCTCGTTTAAAGTGTTTGTAAATTCGTTAGTTTAATCTTTAATCAATGGTAGCTATATCGTCAAAATACGCCACATTGAGTAAATTTAGTAAGATAACTGAATTCTCAAATTAAATACTAGCTTATAGGAAATATTTCTGGTAAAGAAACCAGTTTTCATCCTTGTTGCTTGTCTACAATTTAAATGAATGAAATATCCTTCATCATTTTATTAGTTGGAACAGTTAAAATGCAATTAGGTCAGCCATTTGAAGTTCATATATTTTGCACCAGTTTTCTTCATCGCGGTTTTTGTACACATACCAGTGGAACCACAAGTGTCTTTTTGGACCCAAAATGTCGGATAAGCCAGTTCCCCTTATATAGGGGCCTTAAGCGAGAGGTCATTTAAGCAGATTAGGGGTCGTCCTTGTGCGAAAAGTCTATTGATTCGCGGCGCGGCATGGTAATGCGGGGCAGCAGCAGGCGAGACAGAGAGAGAAAAAGGTCGATAAACCATCGGGGGCTGGGAGGATGAGGAAAAGAAGGATGAAAAGAAGGAGGAGGACCTTTCTCCGAGAGAGAGAGAGACTGGATGCTGTCTGTCTGGGCCAGTGGGGAAGAACTGGTTTCGCGTGAGAATCCGAAAGCTGCTGGAGCAGTGGAGGAGACGGGGTTACGGAACCGATGGAATCCACACTGACGAGGGACTTCCAACGAGGCAGGCGGGTTATGTCAGTTTAATGCACAGTATGGCGGAAGTAATAAGGGAGAACGCATATATAGATCTTTTGATTTCAATGTACGAAAAACAATCTGTTTCTGTTGATGAAATTTTTTTATGACTTGCACAGTGGCAAATTTTTTTCATTTTCGATACTTAATTTTCTAACATAAGAATTATCAGTGCATCCGCAAAAATGCCATAGCTCAGAAAATTTGCAAACAAAAAAGTTGTAAATAATGAATAGGTTGAAACAATAACTCTAAACAACAACCATTCGCAACGAGATACTCATGATAATATTTTAATTAATACTATATTTTGCATTTGTATTTAATTTAAAAATGTTGCTTGAAAGTTTAAAAGTTGATCACTCGCTGATAGCATCCCCAACAGCTAAAATCGTTTTCTGAAAAAAATGCAAAAAAATTAGGTATACAGTAGCTGTTATTAAACAGCTCATAAAACTTTTCATCTTTATCCCATTAAAGGAAGCACATCTATCTCCAGACAGACTCGCGAGGAAGGAGCAGTAATCCCTGATAACAGTAGTAATTAATCCCACCTTCAAAGAGGAACCTCAGTACCGACTGCGCAAAAGGACATCATCAGGCACACATGAATGAAACAGAAACTAAGCCAAAAATAATAGCAGACAGACTCCCCCCACGCACGAAAGGCGGCAAAAACGATGTGAAGATGAAAGTGATTCGGCATTGTTGTGGTTGCCGACTGGCTAAATATATATACAGCCGAGACACAGACTTCACAGCAGCTGACATAGACCTCTTCCAATTTTACTTTTGCTTTAGCCGGAGTTTCCCCCTTTGTCTTCAGGTTCTTGCCCGTGGATCTTGACTTTTCAAGCGGGGAGGATGTGGTTGAAGTAATGAGTGCTTGATGGCCTGATGGTGTCGGAATTTCGATAGGGTTACATCTCTGGTTGGAAGAATGCCACAAGTGAAATGCCAGAAGAAGACAGTAGAAATTACTCACACAGTCAGCTTTTTTTTTTTTTCTTAATCGTAAATATGTTTCATGACACGATGCAAATTTAACTGCACCATAAAAGATAAATCTTTCCACTAATTGCTTGATTTGAGAACAATATCGTTTTAAGGCACAAATAAGCAAATTACGTTCTTTTCCAGATTTTTGTCAGAATATCTTATAATATCAGCAGTTCTAAACGGTGACACAGTAATATTTATGATGGCAATTACTTGTTCATAATTTGAGGACAATAATAATTGGATTAAATGTTACTAATAATCATCTAGATAGAATTAGTGATGAGATACATTTTAATATTGTGGAGCAATGGTCACTATGATGATGGCTAATTCTGCTAAGGCGGCAAAATATTTGACATTGACAAAAAATAGTCATTATATCAGGTTTTGATGCCATCGTTACAAATACAACACTGGATGTCAACACGCGAAGCAGTCAAATACATATGGCTGTGACAAAATAAAATTTAAAAATAACAATGTATTATTATACTATGTATTAAGGTTGCGTCGATGTATTTAAATTTCGGCATCTAGAATGCGTATCAAATTCAGTTGTTTGATAAAATAATTTTTTTTGTACTATCATTAAATATTACATTTCATAATATAACATTGAAAAGAGTATCAACAATTTATTCTGCTAAATTTGGCACACAGGTCTAGAAATCTGGAAATAAAAATTTAACATTCAGTTGCAAATTAGGTCAATATTATAATTGCTGTTTTTTTTTCCTGACAACATTATAGGAACATATTCGAGAACAAATGCGTTGAAAATCGTTATGAAGATTTCCAAGTTAGAATATGAGGATACTTCCAGGGATTCGATGGTTAATTCAATACTACGAATAAAAAAAAGTATTATATTGTAACGCACAGATTTTACCCCGAGAAATCGCAAATGTTTTCTTATTCATATTTGACAACATTCCAAGGAGAAATTCTGTAGGTAATTGTAATGTAACGCAACACCGCAATTTCTCTTTTTATTTAGAGAAAAATGAAAAACAGGGATCTTTTTTATTGTCTTTCAAAGCACAATTATATATATATATGAATGTTCCTTAAATCATCATATACATATCGGATGATCTACTGAAACATGAAACGGAGGAATAAAAGATAAATTATGTAATACATAGCATATAATTAATACCAAACAGAAATAATTGTTACTTTTTGAGGGAAAAATAAAGGTTGCAAATAAAATGAGAGACCTTCTTAGAAAACAGCTTTCCAGGGATTTTTTACCCCCCACCCTCAAATTTACTAAAAAAAAAAGGGCTTTTTCTGGCAATTTATAAAAACCGGGAGATTTGCTCAAAATGTTGGGAAACTCCAGGGAAAACCAGTAGAGTTGGCAGGTATGCTTTCCAAACCTGCACAGCAAAGCTTTCAACAAGCAATGAAAAAGGAAAGCCGGAGCCAAAGTAATAGAATATTTCCGGTACTTGAATCCGAAACATCCGTTCTCGATGTAGGGTTGTAGGGAGACATTGACGAAAGAGAGAACTACATCATGTCTCCAATTAAGATGGGTAAAAGAGGAAGGATTAAATCATAGCGTTTAGGTTTCGGAACAGCACTTAGTCACTTGTCTCAATCTAAAAGAAATTATTGCTGCATACATTTATAAAAGAATCCACTTTGCCCTTTCTTTTAGCACGGGGAAAAAAGATACACCAATTTAACGCACGATCAGGCTTTATTTACATCCAGCAGGAGCGCCCCCCAAATGACCCGATCAAATCACCCCCCTTCTAAAAATTTCACTGCGCTAGACCTCCCCCTAGTAGGCACCCCCTTTTCAATGTGTATGTCATTGGTACAACCGTAGCTGCGAATATTGAAAGATTTAAACTAGAGAATTATGTACAAAATTAGGAAGACAGGATGAATTTAACAAAAATTTGTGCAAAAAAAATTTTAAGAGAAAGTAGAGATTTCTTAGAGTCGGCTTGCGTCCTAAATTCGGCGATCGGAAATCCGGCTGGATTCGAAAATTGACTTCTGTTTTGAAAGTTAAAGAAAGGTTATTTTTTTAGAGGCACGTTTTTTTAAAAGTAATACTAAATTATTCTTGAATCAAGTAAAAATTTAGAAAGTTTAGAGAAAAATCTGGAACTTACACAACATTTTTTTGGAATATGAAAGTCTTTAACAGATGTAAAACGAAATTAAAATGTTTCAAAAATGATCAGATAGGCAGAATTTGTCATACTCGTGTATGCAAAAGTTTTGCTACTGCAATCGCGCTCGTTTTTACTATACAGATTTTCCGGAAATACTAATCACTGAAAAATACCTTTTTGGGGATTTTCGATACATTGATGAAGATTCGAGAGATATTTACTTCATTGCAAGTTCGGGAGAAGGCAAAAAAATTTATGATTCTCCCGAACGAATCGGAAGAGTAAGGTTGCTATGGCGCAGTACAGGCGCTTTGCGAACTTAAGTTTGATGGGGGGGGGGGGGGGGGGAAATCCTCAATTTGTCGAATGATAAAATACGGGTGTACAAACATACGTATAACAAATGAAAAGAGACATTCGGCATTTAAAAATTGCAATACAGTATCCGCCGTTTTCCGTGATTCGTATAAGAATCACGGTAGTTCTAAACGGTTTTGATTCAATAGAAAGCTGGATATTGTTCTGTTTTTGACGATTTGATTTATTAAAGTGGCTGATTCAATTAACAAGCGCCCACTGTGTTGCAATTGCGTCTAATAATTTGCCCAATCATCAAACGAAAACTTGGCGAATAAGAATATTTTTTGAGTGAACCGCAGTGATCTTTCAACGGGAAGCATCTGGTACAGTGATCTTTCTTCCGCTGTACTTCTCCAAAATTAAGCAGACATCTGGCACGGTAGGAACAATAGAACATGCAAACGTCCCTTTTAGAGAAGAACAGTTAATGCAGAGAGGCAGGGCTTTAGCTGTGCTCACCACCCGAATATGCAAAGTCGACAATAACGAGCAAACTTGCCCCAGAAATTCGTACTCCTTTTATCTGTTGACTGCTGCCGACATCTATGTTACATCTAACACCCCCCCCCCCTCCTCGTTTCTTTTCCCGGGCTCTTGGATGCGATCCTGTTTTCCGCAAAAATAGGATGCCCTTGCCTTCGCTCGCTCGATTTTGGGAAATCTCTCAAGGTGGACTTTTATGTCTCTTCAATTGCTTCATTTTGCTTTTGCACATTTTTTTCTTTTTTTAAATATGCATTTTTTTTTTCTTTTTTCGCCCAAGCACAAGAGCACTCCCTTCCCCTCCACTCCTCAAACAGTGAGATTTGAGTCTTTATAAGTAGTTAATAAACATACATAAAATCAAAAATATAGCTAGTTTTCATTTTTTTTTTTTCACAGCGCGAGAATGCTTCTCGACATTTT
>JAXGGA010014182.1:0-32859 GCA_038373865.1 Uloborus plumipes | reverse complement strand
CACACCTAAATATTTATGTAAGCATATTTTATGTAGGGCTTATTAAAATGTGCCCCTAAAAATTAGTAACCAACTTCACCTTCCATTTTTAAAAGAAATAATCAGTCTTAATGTTCTAGAGCACGTGAAACTTTGACTGACTGATGGTGGAACGAAAAGCTTAGTTGCTTAAAGGGTATAGACTTTTTCTCAAGGAAAAATATGTTTTCCCTTCAAGTAAATTAATAAAAAATTAGTCATCTGAGAAATAATATTTCTTATTATGGGAACTAACTATGGCTCATAAGATATAGGGGAGAGTGGTAATGAATGGGCCACTTTTTGGTTTTGAATTTTTGTAATTTTTTCTAACACTTTGTTTTAACTCTAAATTGGTGTTTTAGTTACTTTACTTATCTGGCTATCTAAAAAAGTCACAAAAGTTGGATTAGCACCTGTCTATAATGAATTATAATAGAAAATAAAAATTTTGAAATTTGGCCCATTCAACCCCACCTATGGGGTTGAATGGGCCATCGAAGGTAATGAATGGGGCACTAAATGAATTCAATGAAAACATGTGGATTTAATTTTTTATTTACTGAATATGACAAAATAAATGTGGCACTTGACATGATGATACAAAATCATACTGATTTAAAATTATATAAACATCAAAACTGATGCAATTAAAATAAAACTGATGCATACCAATTGTAGCAGAAAAATGACTAAATAATGAGATTGTAAGAAATAAATAACATCAAATATATATATAAAAAAATAACAGATAATACACACTATGATTTAACAAAATTTATATATTTCAAAAATAATATTAAAAATCACTTTCAAAAACTTCATCTTCATTTTCAAACTTGTCAAAATTCAAAATTTTTTTTAAAATTTACTAGACATCGGGAATAAGAAATATCTAACTTAAGTTACCAAGAAAGAAAATGAAATTGTACTGTGAGGAATATAATATGAAGGAGAGAGGGGGGCTTTTTCAAGCCACGCACTGCGACCAGAGGTCTATTGTACTATAGGAATATAATATAGATCTGCAAATTATATTTAGAAGTTACTACAAACCTATTTTGACGACAGTAATCTTAATCTATCTATGACAGTCAGTTGTGTTTCATATTAATGCGAAAATCCAAAGAAAAGGAAGAAAAACAATATTTAGGTGGCCCATTCATTACCATGACATAGTGGCCCATTCAGCCCCACCTATACTTTTGGAATACATTTAGGTTTTTTGAGTACATTGAATTTAAATAACATCAAAATACATCTTAAAATTAGTTTATAGATATGGAAAGACTAACTTATACATATGTATGCAGTGAAATACTTGGTACATTTTAGCTAGGAAATGTTTTACTAAAAAGGGAAAACTTACTTTTCAGTCAGATTCTTGACCATGCCACTCTAGTTTGAAAATGGCTCAGCAAAACGAATGAAAATTGGATGAGTTTAGTAGAACAAATATCTACATATATTGGTGGCATAAAAAAAAAAAAAATCATGCAAATACTTTTTCATATTTTGTTAGTGGCCCATTCATCACCATGGCCCATTCATTACCACTCTCCCCTATATATATGCCCTGAAGAGCGCTCTGTTCATTTTTAAACTACGCCCAAGGGCCGAGCAAACCCTTGGCCCAGCACCCCCCAGAGGTTTTGTTTCACTTGGAGGATTTTGTGACCACGAACATTTTTAACGTCCCCCAGCCACCATTAATGAAGACGGTGGATCTTTGATTGGCGGCTATATGATCTACCCGAGACCCTCCGGTTACGAGTCCGACGACTTACCGATTGGACTACTGTGGCCTCAGGCCCCTATATAGACGAGCCGACGCATTAAGATTAAGTTTGACCACTTTGGATCCAGCGCGTGTGTGAGGATTTCTTTTTCTGGCGAGTTATCGCTTTTTGGTAACTTTTTACGTAAATTTAACAAAGCTTGGCAATGTCCCGAAACTTTGCTCTGGTAACCCTAATTCCTCAACAATGGAAAATGAAAGTGAAAGTGAAAGTTAATGAGTTGGGTCCAAAGTGGTGAAACTTAAGCTTGATGCGTCGGCCTGTCTATATAGCGGCTCTACCGCGGCCTATACCCAGTTCTAACTTTATTTTGATTGATCTCTTTTAAATTTCAAAAACAATAACAATTCTAACTTGTTGCCAAAAATTATTTGCCAAATACCATAAAAATATAAATTTACGCTGATGTGATTAAATATGAAATCCATTGCTAAAAGGTGGTTGCTATGAAACAGTAACAATAAGAGTAATCATAAAGAAAATGGCGCAGTAAGAAATGTTCTCAAACTTTCAATGAATCCTATCTGGAACTCCGAACTGCTCGACCATAGCGCTTCAAAACCGGCGCTAATCGATTCCTCGTGGCCAAAAACCCCTGACCCCCAAGTTTACTGGAGTTTATTAATTCTGGGGCGATTTTCGACTTGGCAACCATTCCTCGTATTATAGTATAGGATAGGCTTTATTTGTCCTCTAAAAGCAACTATTGTATCAATTCTGTTTAGCATATTCATACTTGAAATTAATTTAATCAATAGGTTTATATGGTTATAATTTTGTTAAAAATTTCATTTACCAAGAAGTCCCTCCAATTTTTAAAATTCTTTCTCTAGATTGTGAAATGAACATTCATAAGTCATGTGTTAAAGTCGTTGAAGAGCATTGCATTGGAGCGTTGAGAAATAAGAAAGACAAGGTTAAAGAAAGAAATAAAAGGGATCGTAAAACCATAGATAAAGACAGAACCTCTGGAATTGTACAAAATTTAATAAGTAAAACTCGAAAGCCAAGCCAACCTGTTCCCTCTGCAAGTAAGTGTTTCTTAGATTTTTGTACTTAAGTTTACTATGCAAGTGAAAGAAAAAAAAACATTAAAAGTAATACATTAAGTAATAAGTTATAATATATAGTGTGATGCTTTTGCTATGGTAATTTAAAATTATCTTTGTTGTCTTGTTAATGTAAATTTTAACCAGTCGACAAGTTTCATCCAGGTTATCCAGAGATTGGAATGGACAAGATTGTATTGTATAAACCTTGCACATAATTTTAAATTTTATTTTGAATAATAACAATTATTTGAAATGAAATTTTAGTTTTTAAATAATACTTCTGATCTGCTATGGAAAAAAAAAATTCCACGTTAATTTCTTGCAACATTATCCTTCGATTAAAAAAAAAATTATTGCATACACTGCGATGCAAAAGTTTAGACAAAATGCAAATATGTGAATAAAAAGAAAACTATTCAGCGAAATGCTTTCAAATTTATACAGTAGGTAGATAATATAGTCCCAAATACGTGTCTGGAGTTTTGAAAAATATAATCGAAACGAAAATCGGAAATTACAAAAGACATTTTTTTTCACTGCTGCAAAAGTTTAGACAAAGTCAGATTTTATGCAAATATCCCTTGAAATGTTATTGGTGGAGGTAAGGCGGGACTTTATTATTCGAATATAAAGTTCAGAGATTGCTGAATGAATATTAAAAATATCAACAGCTCTGTAAATCGCGTGTAAAGAAGATGAGAAAGTTTCAAAGCCAAAATTTGAAAATGACCCTACTTTATTAATTTTTTGTCTTTTAAATTGGCTCTAATATGGTAGTAAATTGTTTTTAACTTCGTGGAGAGCAAATTCAGACATGCGTATCGATCAAAAAGCCCTAGAAAAATTATATTTCTTAAGGATGAAGGAATTGAAGAAACAGTTCTAACTGACGATTCGCCCCTTAACCCTGCAAAACTTCAACCTGGGTCAAAAACCGCACGTGACAGCATAAGTAGATGAACAACTGAATCGGAATGCATAAAAAAAACAAAGAATTGTGCTTGAGCCTTTTTGGACAGAGTGTTCCAAATAAGCAATATTTTAATGGTAAAAGTAGCGCAGCATATGATCACTGGATCTTTTCTCAAGTCCTGCTAATAGAATTAGAATCCATCTAGGCCATCCCAATTTTAATAATTTTCATCAGAGAAAGTAACATTCATTTTTTAGTCACGATGATACATATGCAGCTTTTCCCATTAAAATCTGACTTATTTGGAACACTCTGTCCGAAAAGGCTCAAGCACAATTCTTTGTTTTTGTTATGCATTCCGATTCAGTTGTTCATCTACTTATGCTGTCAAGTGCTATTTTTGACCCAGGTTGAAATTTTGTAGGATTAAGGGGCGAATCGTCAGTTCGAACCGTTTTTTCAATTCCTTCATCCTTAAGAAATATAATTTTTCTTGGGCTTTTTGATAGATACGCATGTCTGAGTTTGCTCTCCACGAAGTAAAACATAATGTACTACCATACTAGAGCCGATTTAAAAGACAAAAAATTCATAAAGTAGGGTCATTTTCAAATTTCGGCTTCGAAACTTTCTCATCTTCTTTACACGCGATTTACAGAGCTTTTGGGATTTTTATTATTCATTTAGCAATCTCTGAACTTTATATTTGAATAATAAAGTCCCGCCTTACCTCCACCAATCACATTTCAAGGGATATTTGCATAAAATCTGACTTTTGTCTAAACTTTTGCAGCAGTAAAAAAAAAATGTCCTTAGTAATTTCCGACTTTCGTTTTGATTATATTTTTTAAAACTCCAGACACGTATTTGGGACTATATTGTGTACCTGCCGTAGAAATTTGAAAGCATTTCGCTGAATAGTTTTCTTTTTATTCATATATTTGCATTTTGTCTAAACTTTTGCATCGCAGTGTAGTTTAAAAACTAATACATACTGGGAAAAAATAGAATCACTTTTGAGTAGCATCAATACTTGAGAATAAAGTGGCAAATCCAGAAGATGGGTTGTGGAGCAGCGTCAGTAACCTCCCCCATCGCCCCCCAAGACCTGCACACTTGATCTCCTCAACATTCTTTTAAGATCATCTTAAATATCGGTTTGAGGGTTTCGATTGCTAAAAATTTCAGTGAAAGAGTTCCTGATTTCACCTCTTCCTTTTATCATCTAAAATTTTGTTTTTGAACAATTTCATATTATTTCTAGAAGAGTCCCCCAGCCCTTACTATGATGTTATCAAAGATGGCCTGTAGGGCCATTTTAGGAATTAATTTTGAGAATATTATGGAGAATTGTCTTAAGTCAAATCTTGGCTAAACTTCATCATAAGTAGCAAACAGTTAAGATTCTAGGACTTCAATTTTAAGTAAAATTCCAGTGGAGTACCTAACGTTCCCCTCTACATAATCAAAGATCATCTAAAATTGCGTTTTTGAAACTCAGATCTCAAAAAATGTCTGGAGGAGAGTCTTCTAACTTTTCCTTGTCATCAAAATTAATCTGCTGTTGCTTTTCTGGGAGAGAGGGAGGGGGCTTAAATTTCGAAAAATTGCTTGGGGAGTTTTTCCCAATCTTCTCCCCTTACACACTTAAAACGTGGCTGAAATGTTTTTTATTTTTGAATTTCAGTTTGGAAAGTGCGAGATAGATTTCAAGTCCAAACACTTTTTTTTAATGTTATTAAAAATAGCCGTTAATTTCATATTTATTATCTCAATTAAAAATGTTTTCAATGCAGTGTCTCAAACCCCATCCCTTCCTTTAATATCAACCAAGATGGTCTGCAACTGCGTTTTTTAAGACGCTTCATTTTCGAAAACTCAGAGAGCGTCTTCAATTCTCTCTCCCCTCTCCTCACGTCTAAAACTTAATTTTCAGGACTTTAATTTCAAAAAAATTCCCAGAATGAGTCTCTGAGCTCAAAACATTCATAGAAGTCGATGAACATCTCCTCCTCCTCCTTCTCCTAACATCACTAGAGATCGTCTGAACAGCAATTTTAGGACTACAATTTTGAAAATTTTCTATGGGAGGACTTTTGTAAATGTTACACTTACAAGTGTTTTGCACATATTCGGCATTCTCTTTATCTGTTTATGTAATGCAATTCTCCTGATTTGTTTGCTCAGATGCAGTAATGATCCTGCCCCATTTTCTAAGCCAAAAGCTGTACTTTCTCTACTCTCTCGCTATATCCTCCTCTCAGAACTAAAGAATAGTATCCTACTGTTGGAAAACACTGCCAAACTCCCTTCCCTTTGGATTTTAACGTCATAACAATCTTGTTAAAAAAGTACCTTCTTTCACTTCGATCAAAGAGGAAGACTCTTGCACAATATGAAATTTTTATCGCATCAGCTCTCCCCAAAACCAATGCCAGATTTGAATGTGGCATCCAGTAGTTGAAGTGTACCTCTATTTCTGATTTATGTCATTAAAATAAAAAATTTAAAAACAAAAGAAAAGCCGTCATGTCTCCCCCCTCCAATTTCCCCTCCTGGCTATTTTTCCTTATGGGTAAAACATCTAAATTTTGTACAAAATTTTAATTAACCTTTTAACTCCGATAGAATATGATCCAATCCCATTGTTTTGTTTGCTTGGTTGTTCAGTTAGGCGTTTTCAGTTATATTCTGAGTAAGATTGTCTGTAGTGATTTCTTTTCTTGTATATAACATGACCACAATTAAAAATTTGTTTGACTGCTGTGTTAGTTTAATTTTCTTCTTTTATTATTCTTGATTATTTTTGTACCCTTAAAGTTTTTTAAACTGTGATTTCACATATCATGATTTAACTGTTTTATGTATATAATCTTTTCCCACTCTTTCTCTATAGTTGAGCGTGCAAAGAAACTGCATGAGGAATTACACTCAGAAAATTCTCTCATTGGAACAGATACGAATACAAAAATGTCTCATTCAGGTAATTATTATAGATTAAGTTTATGTTGCTCTTATGCAGTTACGTGCTTAAAAAACGATATCACCATTTTCATGTGTTTTGATTTACTTTCAGTTTCTTCTTTTTCGTTTCTTTCTTTTTTCTTTAACCATTCTGTTTCCTTCTCATGTTATGCAATTTATAATTTGAATTATGAATTGTTGACTTTCAGCAAGATTTTCAATAAAGACTTCTTTTCAATTAAAGATGTATCATTGTGGAAAAATGTACGCATTTAATTTTTACCCATGTATTTAAAATGTATGGTTATGTTTGATTTTTGTTTTACTTGCATCAATTCTCAGTATTTGCTTTGTCCCTGGCCTGCCTAGAATAAAGCAAATAATTCTTTGATTAGGGAAATAAGATCACTAGCATAATGCTGCTATGAAGGTGAGTCGGAAAATATGTTTTCCCTGGCAGCTGAGAATAGAGGTGTGTGTGAAATTCAAAAAATAGAATGAGACCTTAAAGATAAAACATGACTTTATTTCTCTATGTAAGTATATTGAGGACTTTGAGACATTCGTTGTCATACGGCATGATAAGCTTCAAAAAACTTTAGGACTTTGCATACAGATCAAGTTTAGCTATAAGTGAAGTTAGAAAAAATCCCTGGCTTTTTCAGATTCAGTGTTCTGATGTTGGATGTTAATGCGGGATCACACCTGGCAATGGCAATACAGAACCATATTACAACTCCTGATTAAGAGCGCCTACACCACCTGCCATACAGTCCTGATCTCGCACAAAATAACTTCTATCTGTTTTTGACTTCGAAGAAAATCTTAATGGGCAACAAGTGCAATAAGCAATTGCTGGAGGGCGTTTTGAGACTCATTAAATGATATGACATACATTTCAATGTCCTTGGTACTTGTGTGGAAAAATAAAGTTATGTCTTGTCTGCAATATCTCATTCTATTTTTCGACTTTTATATACAACTCTGACTGACTACAGTCGTCAAGAGAAACTTATTTTCTGACTGATCCTTGTATATAATTCATGCATTCTTTCTAATTAAAAAGGAAATTGTTCTAGGGAAATTATTTTTGAATTTGTGTCAATTTAGTTTTGTTTAAATTTCAGGAGAAAAGACCACTGGTGACTCGAGGGACTCCTCGGATACAATGTTTGAAAATATGGTTAATTTATCTATTTTGGAACATTCTACCTCGTGAGTATTTGAAGTTTTCAATATTTAAAATATTATTGATGCCTTTTTTTTCTTACATTTGACTTTATATTGTCACTAGTTGTATCCGCATGGCTACTCGTGCTATAAATAATCAGGTAATTTGAATGCGCTTTAAAATCATTCAAAACAGAAGATTAAAATTAGAAAGAACAAGCAACAAAGAATATAAAAGAGGTAGCCATGGCAACACAATAAAACAGTAATAACTTGAGTGAAAAAGAGAAAATCAAACTTTGTAGTTCAAAGGCCTGTAACTTTTTTCTGTTTGAGATAGAAGAATGGATCCTCGACTGTAAGGGCGCTTTTCCACTTGACGACACGACAACGACGAAAGTCGGACGGTAATACTGCAACGATAAGTACTGTGTTGTGTCGTCTTCAGCACCGTTTTTCCACTCAAACGATATCGTTTGATATCGTTTCTCCGAAGGGGCGATTTTTCACCGCATTTCTTTTCGAGACAGCACTGTGATCACAGGTAAATCATTACAGCTCCTCCGTTTGACAGACTACGACTGCTATGTTTACTTTACCTCGGCAGAAAAAGAAAACAAATGAAGAGAGGATATGAGTTTGTGATATTCACAACTTAAAAAAAACATTCCCACCTTGTTTATTAAGAACGAAACGCTTATTATCTGCTGGCGCCGCAAAGCGATGAACAGCGAATATTCGCCAAGCTCTACGGAAGGGTTGCCATAGAACTTTTTTAAATTTTGTCCGCAGTTCGCCATAGTTCGCCATGATAGACTTGGTCGTCGCAATATTGTAGTTTTGTTTTGTTTTCGTTGTAAATGCTCTTTAGTACTAAACGAGTGTATCTCTATTTCGTTGTTACTAAAAAAAAAAATGTTTCGTTGTGAATGAAAAACTGAGCTTTTCCGAAGCAATTAAGATCGTTTGAGCAACAATAATGAAACAAAATATTAAATAGAATAATATTATTTCATTGCTACATGTTTTATTTATCGTCTGCGAATTTAAGCGTTTATTTTATTAATGCAGAGATGTCAAATTTGAACGCCATTGCTATTTGTTGCTCTTTCGAAGAAAGTAAACAGATGATTGATCGTTGTCCCGATTTTAAAGGCGAGACGGAGACGGATTCCGACACGAATGGGACGACAAACGACAGCGTTCGGTCGTTCCGTGGGAGACGGCACAATCGTCATAGAATCGGAAGATGGAAAAGCGCATGGCATATTTTAATGCATTTTGCATGCGCCAATGTCGGAGGACGACAATCATGCACGATTTATCGCTGTCGTGTCGGTAAGTGGAAAAGCGCCTTAAGTCGAGATAAATCTGGGGATAAAATGTCGTTCTATCCAATGATGTAAAAAGAAAACTGAGGAACCATTAGTTTTATTTTTATTGATGATTTTGATAAGGAAAGTAGTTCCTGAAATTGTGCGAAGCCTTGAAAAAGTTAATTTCAAAAGCAAATAACTTGTGCTGTGCTCAAGATGGAGAATTAGAGTAAAGTGCATCAAACGTAGTATAACTTTTGTTTTCCAATGACATATTCATACATCAGTTCTACATTCATATGTGCAACTAATTTTTACCCCAATATTTAGCAATTTCCGTGAAAATGGCCTTCAATTAGAATAGAAAAAGAAACTCTTATCAAATTTTTTTTGACCTGGTGCCCAAACCTTTCCGGCACGAAAAGGAACAAACACTGAAATTTGTAGCAAAATTGGCCAAGTAGTTCTCAAGTTTTGCACGTTTGAACACACAGACGCGTTATGAGACTTCATTTTATACTATGTAGAGATGTTTGCTATCGTTACTTTAAATACTGTTAAGTGATTGTTTAGTGGGAAACTTCAAAGCCTTAAAATTGCGCAAAATTTTATTTCATCTTCTTACTATTTCATTTTGTTTGGAAGCTTATTGGGCTCTATTAAGGGCCTTTAACGGGGAAAGTACAATAGACCTGTGGTCGCAGTGCTTGCGATTTGTCCTAGGGGCGCCCCATTTTCACTTCATTCATTGTTTGGAAGTATAAAACTATCAATTTTTGTCTTAATTTTCTACAATAATTTATTATATGATCTTTGATGACTTCTAAAACGTAATGCAGTTTGTTGCATCGTAGAGTTTTAGATCATTTTATTGAATATCTGTCAAAGAAGAAGTATATGTAACTAGCTGTGAGGCCCGGCGTTGCACGGGCTTTAAAGTAGTGATGAAAATTCAAATAAACTACTCGCCGTCAAGGCGGTATATAATGATATATAACTGCCAAGGCAGCTCGCCTTTAAAGTAGCGAGGAAAGTTTCAGTAATGATATATAACTGCCAAGGCAGCTCGCCTTTAAAGTAGCGAGGAAAGTTTCAGCAAACTACTCGCTGCCAAGGCGACTCGCCTTTAAAGTAGTAAGGAAACTTAAAACAAATTACTCGCCGCCAAGGCGGCTCGCATTTAAAGGAGGGAGGAAAGTTTTAGCGAAACCGGTTTCAAAAAACTACTCCCAGCTAAAGCGGCTCGCTAAAAAACTTTCCCGCATAAAAAAGTCAATCGCATTATTTGCACATGCTTCCTCAGGAATAAAAACAATGTCAAGTAGCACATATTTAATACTCTCCCTAATAAACAAATACAATTCCCTACCAAAAACAAATATTTCCAACCCGCTCTCTTCCTGTAACATTAATTGCAAAATTCCAAACAAAAAAGTTGTTTTAATATGTAGATCGCAGCCAAAAAAAAAAAATCCATGCTAAAAACATGAATTACAATTTAATTTGAAACACATTTTCAAAATGGTACCAGAAAAAAATATAAGCCATTAAGTATGCAGGAATTCAAGTGTAACACGGACGATCGCATTATTTGCCTTGTTGAAACGCCGTAAAATGAAATGCTTTTAAGAAACGAAATGAAGAAAAGGACACCAACAATGAATTTAAAAGATGTCGCCATAGCAACGCAATAAAACTTTAATAGTTTGATCAGGAAAGAGGTTTTCGAACTCAAAGTTCAAACGCTTGTAACTTTTTTTCTAGTGGAGATAAGAGCTTGGTTCTTCGACTGTAAGTCGAATCAATTCTGGGGTTAAAAATATCGCTCTATCCAATGGCGTAAAAATCAAAACTGTGGAATAATTAGTTTATTTTTTATTGATGGTTTTAATGAACCAAGTATTGCAAGAAATCGGGTGAAGCCTTGCAAAAGGCAAGTTTAAAAATTGAATAACTCGTGCTGTGTTTAAGTTAGAGAATCGGAACAAACTGCATAGGACGGACAAAATTTTTCTGCTTCCAACGATATGTAACATTAATATGTGTAAGTAATTTTTAACCCCAGTATTCGGCGATTTATGAGAAAATTGCCTTGAATTCGAATAAAAAACGAATCGCTGATCGAATCTTTTCAAACTATAGCCTAAAGTCTTTCTGGATAAATGGACTATTCAACACAAAAAGAATTTTTCAAATCGAACCAGTAGTTCCTGAGATTAGCGCGTTCAAACAAACAAACAAACAAACAAACTCTACAGCTTTATATATTAGTAAAGATGTGCATATTATTGCCAGAATTTAAACTTTGATGCGTTTCTTCCTTGGCAAATCCACTCTTATTGTGTTTTCCCATTATTGCTTGTTTTTATTCAATTAGAGGTATTTGATAGTTCACTATATCAAAATATGTATTTTTATTGCTTGATTATTTTTTTGTTAATTGTGTTATGTGTTCCGTGTTTTGTTAAAGATCCAAACTGATAAGTATTTATAATGAGTGATGATATTTATAATCTTTACTACTGGTTTGATGCAGATATTCATTTCAAATGGTGAAGATAATTTCACATTAGCTTATTACTTTTTGATTTAATGATTTAAGAATGATAGTGAGTTGAGTCGATTTTTATGAAAACAGCGAAGGTATTTATATTTTAGCTGATTTTCTCCTATGCGTTCAAAATTGTTTAAAGAATCTGAAATTCAATGATTATAAGTTGAGAGTCGGCACAATAAAAGAATGAAAGTAACTTTTGAAGGTATTAAGAACCAGTAATTTTTCCCCTACTATGTAGTAATTATGAAATTTCTTTCTTGCTTAACTTTATACCTCCTTGTATTTGATGTGTGCGGAGAATAAATTGTTTAAACATCATAATTTTCAGTTACACTAAGCCACTCAGATGTGTAGCTTGATTTTGTGATTTCAGTGTAGGTAAATCTCAATATTGTGTTTTCTAGGTGAACAATAATAATGATAAATGCTTGAACTTTATCACAAAGAAAAATAAGTGGCTTTTTCTTTTAACTGTTCGTGATTTGTTGTAAAATAGCATCTCAATTTACTTTTGGGAGAAAAAAAGGGTAAAAGAAATGTAGCTAATGAGATTAGTTTTAATTTTAAAACCTAAATTTTATAAGCAATTAAGGAAAAGTATTTTTTCAATGAAAAGTTTTCTCAATTTATGTGTTCATCGTCATGATGGTAAAAAAACGTAAAATTGCATGAAAGGAAATAAATGCAAGAAGGAGACACAACTTGAAAATTAATCAATTTTGTGTGTGAGCAGTTTAAATAAGCTTTGATGCCACTTTGGGAAAGTGCTCATATCTTGTGAAAAATCACAGCATAGCTTTTCTGTTTCTTGCCCTGATGTAGAAGCTAGTTTCCAGTGTCAAATGACTACCTCTTAGGTATGGTTCAGCTTTTTCTTCTGGCACCTAGCTTTAAATCTGAGAACAAAAACCATAAAGTACCAGTTAAACATGCTTTTGAACCTGGTATTATAATAAAAATACCGTTTCTTTACAGATTTATTGAAATGTGTACAGATAATAGGTACAGTTGTATAATTTCCTTTCAATCCATTCTCAGTCCTGTAGTTTCAGCGTCATGTAGTGTATGTTCACACACATATATAAATGAAAGTGATAGTTAAATTTTTACTTCCTTTTAAGTAGTAAAGGAAGTATTGTGATCACGAAAAAAATTTCACTCAAATTTCGGTCTAAATTTTGACTTTGCTCACCCCTGAGTGAATGTCGCGTAGTTTTTTCGACCTGTCAGCACGTGCATATGTACCTAACAACATACAAACAGCCGAAAAATCAATTTCGACCACCCCCGAGTAAATTACGACGAGTTTTCTCGTGACGTCTGTATGTACGTATGTGCGGATGTATGTGCGGATGTATGTGCGTATGTGGCTCGCATAACTCAAAAACTATATGCCGTAGAAACTTCTAGCTTGGTATGTAGGCTCTGAGGGGAGTCTAGTTGTGCACCTCCCCTTGTGATTACATTCGAATGTTCCTAAAGGGGTCTTTTACCCCTTTTTTGGGGTAAATCAATGTTAATTTCAATACAGACTCAAGTGATATGAATTGGCGCCACCACTTGGCGATTACTTGGTTTATTGTAGCTTTTTTGTTTTCTGGTTTTGTTGTTAGTGTGCGTATGAAACTGGTCTATAGCATCTACTTTTTGATGTACCAAGTTTTATTTGCTTACATGTATTTATTGCTTACCATTGTCCAGAGTGTTCATTTTTTTAAATGTAACATAGCCCCTTCATCCTCAAAGCCCTTCATATCTGGTACCGTTACTGAAAAGAATGCTATTCAGGAACTTTTCTTTGGGGATTGAAGTTCCAAAAGCAAAATATTAATTCTTGGATAATGTTAGAGCAAGGGTTTTTTTTTTTTTTTTGAAGGGGGAGGGGGTTACGGATTCTTAAAAATGAAATTGTAAGCCACGTTGATGACATTAATGGAAAGAAGAGAATGGCATCTCAGAATGTCGATGACCGTATCAAATTGCGACCCTGTAATCCATTAATTTAGAAGGTGAGGGAAAGGAAAGGCTAGCCCTGATGCAAACATGAGTTTGGAATGGAATGATGATAAAAATGCACTGCATACTTGCTAACTTTTCAAAATGGGCATCAGTAAAACTTTTTCCTTAAAACTTTTTTAAATTTAAGTAAAAAATAATTGCAAGCACAAAATTAGCCATATTCATTGTGGTAGAATCATACAGCAAATCAAAGTGGAGACTTTTACAGAGGCGGATTCAATCTAATTTTGAAATGCATAAAAAATCGAGACTGACGTAAAAAAACAACCCAAATGCGTAAATTTTATGCCAAATCCGTAAACTTTGGCTGTTTACCTATGACTTAGAGAAATTCGATTTTATGTTTTGTTTATTTTAATGTCTTTGAAAATAAAAACAGAAGAAATGAGATCGATTTTTTTTCCGTCCCGTTATCAATCTTGGTGATTTTGTCAAGACGGAATTCTGTCCTAAGACAGAAGGTCTTGCACCCATGATGTCAGGCCCGGGGTTCAAATGAGGATATGTTACATTATTAAACATTCAAGTTCAGTAATTTGTCAAACCAATATTTATATATCATGATAAATCTATATTCTATCAAAGCCAAGATAGCAAATCAAAATGAGTTTTAACATTTCTTGAACACTAATTCTTCAAATTCGTTTTTATCTCAGAACTAAAACTGATTTTATCTATGGGACCAATGCTACAGAATTGTTTTTTCCCAATTATTTAGTATTTGTCGATTTAAGTTCAAATCATCTTGAAAACATTTTTTTCTCCTAATGAGTTTCTAGTCTCTACAAATCCAGGACTAGTGGGTGAAAATGTGTACTATGCAAGAAATAAGAATTCTAATTCAGGTTTCAAAACTACACACAGGATAAGTTTTCTGGCTATCAAAATAAAAAATCTGGTATGGACCCCACACTACTTCCTTTTACGTTTAAATTTCTTAGTAGTTGCCTTAAGTGTTAAAAAAAGTGCTTGGAGTGAGCAAGGTAACAATTCAAATATTTACTCCCCTAATCTACCACGAAACAATGCAAAAAGTATTTTACAATGGTTATTTTTCTAAATATTGCTGATTTTAATATCATTTGTGAATTTTTCGCAAAATATCGCCAATAGCGCCAAGTTGAACCCAAATTCAAAAAATAATTTTTCGCCAAATTTGTCGCCAACTTGGCGATATGTCGCCAAGTTGGCGTCAAACACTTGGCGACCAAAAGCTTGGCGACATGTCGCCAAGTGGTGGCGCCAATTCATATCACTTGAGTCTGTATTGAAATTAACATTGATTTACCCCAAAAAAGGGGTAAAAGACCCCTTTTTTGCAATGATAAAAAACTTAGAACTTGAATTACTTGCAATTTCTGTTTTGTCACATAACCCCTTCATATGTCCTACAATCGCTTTTTAAAACTTTCATTTTCGAAAAAAAATTGGGTGAGCACCCATGAACCTCCTCTTTTATAACATCACTAAAAAGTAAAACTGTATTTTTGAAACTGCAATTTCAATAATTGGCGTGGAAAGTACCTAAATACTCCATTCTTCTGATGTTATCAAATATGGCCTACAACTTCGTTAATACAGCTTCGATCTAGAAAACTTCCAGGGGGGGGGGGGACCTACTCCTGCACCGTCCTTTTCTAACATTATCGATCATCTAAAATTTCGTTTTCATATCTTCAATTTTCAAAAATTGCGTGGAAGAGTACCTACATTCACCTAATCTATAAAAATGGCCACACCTTATCCGAATACTACCAAAGATTGTCTAAGATTTGGTTTTTAAAACTAAAATTTTGAAAAGTCCCCCCCCTCCCATTCCTGCTTGAATACTTAAAACTATGATCTTACTAAAAAAAGTGGAAAACAAGCACAAACTCTCATACTGTAAACTCAACAGTAGGCATTTATTGTATTTTTTCCCCCCTTGGGCACATGTGGGGGGGGGGGGGGGGGATCTCAAATATATTTCCGTCTTAGTAACGCGGCCAAACTTGCACTCACGCCTGACATAAAGATGACACCATTTCCTAAGCATCCTAAACTTAACCTAGTAGCAAAGTCCTGTTTTTCAAGTGACTCATTTAAAAATTTTATGACAATCAGTCTTTTAGTTTCTAAGTCCTCTGGATCTGCACTTGTATGAAACATGAATCCATTAGTACTTACCTCAATATAAAAGACCTTCAACTGAGTCAACAGACGCCGTTAAAAGCT
The DNA here is from genome assembly GCA_038373865.1 of Uloborus plumipes. Taxonomy (NCBI): domain Eukaryota; kingdom Metazoa; phylum Arthropoda; class Arachnida; order Araneae; family Uloboridae; genus Uloborus; species Uloborus plumipes. The sequence goes on along the minus strand of JAXGGA010014182.1, from coordinate 16,837 downwards.
GTCCAAAGCAACCAAAAACTCAAAAATCAGCTGGCAAAGTTATGGCCTCTGTATTTTGGGATGCACAGTTAATTTTGTTCATTGACTGACTACTTTGAAAAGCACAAAACCATTAATAGTGTATATTACATGACATTACTAAATCGGCTGAGTAAAAAAAAATAAAAGGGGGAAAAAATCTCATATGAAAAATAAAAAGTATTGCAGTGGAGTAGTTAAAGGAAAAGCGCACAGGTAACAAGTGGATGAAAACATATTCAAATTAATTAAATTTATTATACTTTAAATTGCATCTCCATCTACAGTGTTGTCCAGTTCTGGTTCTTGGCATCTGCTGCCTTTTTGCAGAGATTAAAAAAGTAGTTCAAGGAAAGAAATGTGCATTTAATGAAAATGTGATTATTGAAACTGAGAGCAAATTGATAGGGTTCTGCCAAAAAGGTATCAAAAAGTTTGAAGATCATAGGAATGAATATATCAACTCTTGAAGGAGGACATCTATATGAATCAGTTATTTTACTTAAAAGTTGTGGTTTTATTAGTTTGGCCTGGGATTTATTGAGTGCTGTGTGAATTTCTGAATTCTGCACTGATTTCATTTAAAATTACACATCATTTTTTAAAAATGAGTTACTAGCTATAATCCATGCAAAGCTTTCACGTTAACTACAGGAATTCAAAAACTTGGTTTCTAAAATAGTTTTTAAAATAACAGACAAAACATGACATGTTTGTTTATTTTTTGCTGACAGCAGTGAAAAAAATCTTTAAGATGATGTCAAACTTTTCAAAATTTAAAATATTGAGGAAGCTGTAGTGTACTCACAAAAAATACCTTTGAAAAATAGGGTATGTGACACTACAATTTATCATGTTAAAATGTGTTTTTTAGTTTCCTTTTTTCTGATTTTGATGCAATAATACAACTGTGGTTTAGAATCCTATACCCAGTGAGTTATGCTTATTATACATGGAAAGTTGGAGATGAATTCAGCTAAAAAAAATTATTCTTTTAAAAGCTACTTTTTCTGGCTCATCCATGGGAGGATCGATTTGAATGATGTTTGCATTAGTAGCAGGACAATCTTAAGAACTGGCCATAATTATTCCTAGATGAATATAAATTACTTATTGGGTTTGGCAATATGTTTAAATCTAGGATTTCAGGGTATGGGGGTAAGGGTTTTACTCTCGACTCCCCCTCCCCATTGCCCCACATTCAGGCATGTGGGGAAAGTGGGTAAAAACCTTGTGGGTGAAACCTTGTAGAAACGCAGACGATGGTGTTTACATTATATAAAGGTAAGTTGTGGAATTTAACGATATAGGGGAATGTGGAGCAAAATGAAATGGGTAAAATATCTTCACAGTTTACAGTGCCACCTATCTAGAAATATTTTAACTAAGTTCCTAGATTTATAGTTGATTCTTATCAAAAACTAAGTAGCTGCAAAGATCAAAGAAAAATATTGCACCAGCTATTTTCAAAATTTGATGCCTTTATTCTAATATTCGTGGTTTTTCAAAAAAATTTCTTGTTATTATAAAAGGATAAAATTTTTTAATTATCATTTAAGCTATTAATTGAGATCTACTGATGCCCAATGCAGTCCTTTTTTAGCTTATATTAGGCATTTTTTGATTTTAAATATTCAATGTAATTTGTCAAGTGCACACGGGTCAAAGTGGATGGGGCAAAGTGAAATAGTTCGTTTCAATAACTTAGTCATTCATTTATTAAATCATGTACGTATTTCTTCGTTTATTAATTAATTACATTCTTTACTTAATCATTTACTTATTTACTCCATGGATGCAAAACCTTCCGTCTCAGGATGGATTTCCGTCTTGACAAAATCGCCAATATAGACCACGGGACGGAAAAAAAATCGATCTCATTCCTTCAATATTTACTTCCAAAGAAAACAAAACTGGAAGGAATATAAAATCAGTCTTCTTAAAAGTACATTTTAATCATTATTCCAATCCGAAACTATTTGTATCGAAGTTACCTCTTCCTTTCTCTCTCTTTCTGAATAAACGAACTGCGGGGCGTAATTCCTTTGTCGGTGTTGATTCCTTTCGACCCCATCCATTCCCTTCCCTTAATTTCATCAAATATGACCTACAATTTTTGTTTTTAGGATTTCATTTGAAAGATTCTAAGCCTAAAAGATTCTAAGCCTAAGACCCCCCTAAAAAAGGGGGAAAAATGCCAAAGAGTTCTTGAACTTCATCTTATTCTCTAACATTACCAGACATCACCTTCAATTATTTTTTTCGTCTTCTCTTTTGAAAAAATTCTGGATTACCTGCCTGAACCTTCTCTCTCATATCACTAAAGGGAGTTTTTGGAACTTTTAAAAGAGTCCCTGAATGTTGTCCATTTTCCTGACATTATCAAATATAGCCTGCAATTCCATTTTAAATACTTCAATTTTGAAAAACTTTAGGGGAGACTGCTCCATAACCCCCATTTCCTAACATTATCGAAGTTCATCTGGAATACCGATTTCGGAACTTCAATTTACAAAATTTGCTTGGGAAATTTTGGCCTGTGCCTCTTCCTCTAACTTCATCAAAAATTGCCCCACCTTATCCTAATATCACTAAACATGGTCTAAAAATAGGTTTTTGAATTAAAGTTTCGACACATCCCAACCCCCGCTCTCGATTACTATGCTTAAAACTAGATCTTGCTGCTAAAAGTAAAATTAAGCACCCCCTCCCCCCAGTTTAGACAATTTAATGAACAATATATATGTTTTAGGTTTATTTTCTTGGCTATACACGTGTGTGTGTGTGGGGGGGGGGGGGGGTCTCAAATATTTTCCGTCTTGGAAGCATGGCCTAACTTGCACCTCCTTCATTCACTCATTTTCTTAACCCTCCGCGTACGGCTCCCGCGATTTCAGCGGGGTATCAGTTTCGTCCCTGACCACGAGCCACGTGAAAATCGCGGGCGAAGAATTTTTTCTCCCTATTTCAATACGGATTGCGCTATTTTCCCGTGTAGGTTAAAAAAACATCATTTGATGCTTATTTTCGCTGCTAGATGGCACTAGAGGATTCTGGATTTTTTTTTCCTCTTGCTTGTTTTTTCCCGCGCATTATTGTGTGTGTGCTTTTTTTTTTTGTCTTTCGCGCGAAAAGCATTTATGAAAGATATGGATTTGCCGAGTGTAAGCGGTGGAAATAACCAAAATTTCTGTAATATTTTTTGAGACAAATTGTTTAAAAATTATATTCATCTATTCATCTGAAAATAAAAATATCGCGTGAATTTTTTAACTTATAAACCATGCCCGCTGAAATAGCGGGCGCCGTATTATATATATTTTGAAAGCGGAAAAGCTATTAAAATTCTTGGATTATTTTAAAACAGTTAATAAATATGTGAATTGTAACATATGTAGATAAAGAAAATCTAAAAAAATCGCCCCGTATTTCAGGACCGGAAAGTATAAAAACTGAGCCGTACGCGGAGGGTTAATAATTCTATTTTATTTGCTCATTTTTTTCTCACGTATTAATTAATTCATTAATTCATTTATTTACTTATTCATTTATTTTTCATTAATTATTTTTTTCCCATTTAATTATCTATTCATTTGTTGAAAATTACTGTTAATCGTCAAATAAAAAATTTTCCATAACAAAAAAATTTTGTTTTTCACTTTCCCCATAATTTTTTGAGGTGAAAATTTTCCACATTTTTTTGAAAGTACAAAATAACTGCCAAAGATAAGAAATAATATCTCAATGAAAATTGCATTGAAAAAAATATTAATCCTAATTCATTTAAAATAATTTTTAGAACAAAATTCTCATTTGTTCCTTTTGAAGCAGGTAAGTTAACTATTTCATTTTGCCTCACATTCCCGTACTTACAAAAACACTTGAACTGAAAATTGTACATGAAAAATTAATTAGTGTACCAAGCAAAGTAAATTCTGGGACTCTAACTACATTTGGTATAAAAATGGTCTCGAATTGGAACTATTGATTAGTTTTTGGTTTAAATAGCTCAAAGTGAAGTGGCCCCCTCAATCTAGCGTTTTTACTATATGTGGCTGTGATACCATCAATCCCGCTTATTTTACTCTCTTTTATTCACTAATACACAATTTAGCTCACAAGTAAATTTTGAAATATAAGATGAAAACTGGACCAAAAAAAAAAAAAATGTGTTTATAAAATTCAAGATAGTGGCCCAAGACACACAGCCTCCACCGGGGAATTTTCGCGTTCATCAGGAGCCTTTCTGTATGTGTGTGATAATTTTTGAATTTTTTTGAACCGTTCATGCCTAGGCTATAAGGAAAATCTTGGCATGAAGTTAAGTAGAAAAAGATAACATTAAAAGACAGAACAATGATTTTGGGCAATGTTGGTGGCCTGAAGTGGAACGTTCCATGAGACTTTTGAATGTGAAGGTAATACTTGTCCCTGCAAACACAATAAATAAAAAGCACCCATTGATCTGTGGCACAACCAGAAAATAATTTTAGGAGGACACTGCGAAAAAATATTCCTCATCTGATGGTGGGGGGGGGGGGGGGGGGTCCGGCAAGTTTTCCTTTGGAAAATTTTCGAAATATCAGTCCTGAAAACTTTCAGGCGGTTTATGTCAAGGGCAGATCTAAAAATGTTTCAAGGGAGGGGCGATTGTGATTTTGTTACGTCTTTTTTACTACACATCTTGGTTTGCGAATGTTGACTTGATATGTTTTAGACTTCAATTGCGAAACATTTCCTGAAGAGAGCCCTAAACCTCCTTTCTGCTAGCAGTAAAGATACTCTAAAAATGCCTTTTTTGAGCTTCAATATTGAAATTTTACCAGTGGCGATTCCCTCAAGGGAGGGGCGATCGCCCCCATCGCCCCTCCCTTGTATCCGCCCCTGGTTTATGTTGATTTTAGGTGAACGGAAAATTCAAGAGAGGAGGGGGGAGGGAAACGGATCTTAGAAATTGAAGTCTTTAAAATCTTTAGAAATTGAAGTCTTTAAAATGCGATTATATGCGGTAACTATTGAGGTTGGGGCAAGGGATGGGGTTTAAGGACTGCCCCCAATCCACTTTTCAAAAGACAGAAAAAACGATCCGTCTCCCCACCAGATTTGAATGATGTTACGGGAAGAAGGACTCTGGAACTCTCTCCTGGAAACATTTCAAAAGAGAAGTATCAGGAAACGGTGTTTTGAAGTGATATTCAGTGATGTTAGGGGGTCCTTAAATTTTTCGCTACATTAGTGTTCGCATTTTCGGTTTTCATGCAATTGTTCATGCGTTTCATGCAAGTTGCAACCACTCAAAATGTAAGGAGGACTGCCTGCTAAAAGTATCATCCAATTACCGTTTCGACAACAAAATTTTTGACCATAGCTGGTGATACTGTCGACCCCGCTCAAACGAATGCTGTCGGTTCCAAGAAATATTATTCGGTTAAGCGGGGTATTTGATTAAGCGGGGATCTTTAACATTACGTCTATGGTATGGGCTCCGGAATCTTTTATTCGTATAAGCAGGGTATTCTTTTATCCATTACCCGATTAAGGGGGGACGACAGTATTAGAAACAAAGGTGTTGGGGCTCTTGTCCGAAAATTTTCCGAAATTGCAGTCCTACAAACATGATTGTAGACCATATTTAGTAACATTAAAGGCTCGGCAGTTTTTAGCTCTTGAAACTCGAGAAAAGCAGTTTTAAACAAGTTTCGATGTTGTTAGAAGCAAAGCAAATCCTGCTTCTGGTTTTGGCAGGGGGACTAGTAACGGGTCAGGGGGATTCACTACTGGAAAATTTTTGAAATTGTAGTTTTGAAAACAGTTTTAGAGTTTTCAGCTGTATTAGAATTAAGAAAGGTATTATAGGCATCGAGACAATTTTTAGAAGCTGAAGTCTTGTAAGCGTAATTATTGTTCATGTTTTAAAACCCAAAGTAGGCAATTTTTGATGATATCTGAAGGGGGGCGGGGGGATCTGGGGATCTACCTTGATTTTTAAAAAGAAAAGTCCTAAAAATAAATTTTTAGGTTATACACTACAATATTAGGAGGGATTCAAAGGTTCTTAACCTTTATTTATTCTTTTTATTATTATTTTTTTGATATTTTAGTTTTGAAAACCAGGATTTTAACAATCTTTGATGTTGAAAAATGGGTCGGGAGACCTGTCACGAATCTTAAACACTTCAGTGTAAAACCATATTTGGTAACGTTAATCGGCACTGCAGTTATTTCAAAATTGAAGCTCTAAAAATGCAATTTCAAATCATTTTCGGGGTTTTTAGGTGCTTGGAGGATTTTTAATCCTGAAAAAATTGAGAAACTGAAGTCTACAAAACGAAATCTGAGATGCTCTGTAGTGACAAGTGTGGGGACCAGGTTTCGGAGGAGTAACATTTTAAACACTTTCTTGTTTTCAGAAGACCTAGGGAAAAAAGAGGAAGAAAGGGTGAAGGAAAGAGGAATTGGCGGAAAGGGGGGAGGGCATACAATTACACAGTCCAGTCACATTAATGTGACCACCACATACTTTCTACGTCAACGTCAGATTACCAATCACAGAAGGCACTTGGTAGCACAATGCAGCTGAGAGTACATAAAGGGTGTATGAGGGTTTTGGAAACCATTTTTATCGTTGGCGTAATGCAAAAACGGGGCGATTTATCTGACGTTCAAAAGGGCATGATCATTGGCTGTCGGGCCAAGGGTGGAAGCATTTCCAAAATGGCTGAGTTTTTGAGCTGTTCGCTTGCCATAGTGGTAAAAGTGTACCGTGCATGGCAAAATGAGACTCATAAATCAGCGACATGGAAAATGTGGTGCACCAGGAGCCATAGATGACAGAGGCGAACAACGACTGCGGAGATGTGTTCAGGTTGATAGACGGGCTACCGTTGAGCAACTGACCCCTTAGATGAACCAAGTGGCTACCAACATCATCTCCCAAACTATTATTTAGCGGACGTTGCTGCGTCTGGTCTATTGGTAAAATGTCATATTTTACTGATATTCAAACGGTCATAACTTCATCTGCCAACAACATATTGAAAATTTTTTTTGCCAATGTCCTTCTCTATTCTTTGTCTTAACAGAACAGTTAAGTCCTTTGAGGCGAAATGTAAAAAACATTTTTACAAAAAATGTATTTTTTCCTTTGCATTTTTTGTAAAAAAAAATTAAGCATTTCGCCTCAAAGGACTCAACTCTTCTGTTAATACAAGGAATCGGGTACGACATTGGCAAAAAAAATATTTCAATATGTTGTTGGCAGAGGAAGTTATGACCGTTTGAATATCGGTAAAATATGACATTTTTCATATTTCGGCCTTACGCAACTAAAAGCACGTTGAACTTTCCTCGGTTATTTATACATTATTTTAAAGTGCTTACACTGGTCTTTCAAACGACACTACTTTTGCCGTGGCAACTGAAATGTACAAGCTGTTTTGGGACCTCAAAAACTCTAAAAAACGTCAAAAATGACTTGTTTTGAGGGCCTTCACTGACCTTACGGCAACAACTTACCACAAATTCAACATTCATTTTGTAAAGCTTCAACCTTCTATGTTCCATATATAAAAAGAAAATTGGAGTTGAACAGTTCCTGGTAAGAGTTTTGGCTCACAGCAACTTCCATATCTTGAAAATCCGCTTAATTTTAGATGCCACACCTTCACATTTGGGGGTCCATAAAAACTAAACAACTCAACTTTAGAACAAAACATTCTGGGCTTGGTCTTTAAATAAGATAATAAACATTTGGTAATTTTTGGGAGAAAATCCGAGAGGTCATGAATTACCTCATAATGCTAGGCGTGACAGTTTCTCAGATTCTTGCTCTTAATGTGACTGGACTGTGTAGTTAACCAATAATCTGCAACTGTTAAACAATTGAAAGGCCGAGAATTATTTTTCCAAAAAAAAGTAAGATTTCTTTCCTGACTTTTTTTTAATTAAAATTATTTAGGTTTTCCAAGACATGTGTGCACTTTTCTTCTCTCCAATAATAAAGAATATTAAAACAATAAAAACAGCAACTCAGCATTCTGGGGGGGGGGAGGGGGCACGGGCCCTATGGGCCCATCCCCTGGTTGTGCTACTGCCATTGATCAAGAAGTAGTAGGAAACAGTATGAAAATTTAAGTGGGGATTATTATGTTCCTTATATAATATAGTTTGGCAGAGGATGTATAAAATTTCCCGAACTACTCTAAAAAGGCAGTCTCCTATTATGACTTGATCAAAATGTAATGTAGGGAAAGAAGTGTCAAAGCAAAGATTTTGTAATCATGGAGTTAAGATTTGATTCCAGACTGAGTTCCCGCGGGTTTTCATGTGTAACAAGATTAACAGGGCTCACTAGAACGTTTATGTTCATGACGAGCAAATTTTAGTTTTTGTTGCCATAATTATGTGGTAAAAACTATTACATACTGATTTTTTAAAAATAAAAATAAAATGCCTAGAAGCTACTTAATTTATTTTGTAGTTTACAGTGAATAAAATTAAAATGCTGATTTTCTTTGTCTTCCATTCCATTTTTTCCTGTTCTAATGAAGCCCAGACCTGAGCGCCGCATAGGGCGGCAGATTTTAGTGGTGGCAAGTTTTGTGATGTTAAAATATTAACCCATTAATGCCTGACATTTTTTTTCCAAGGATATTTTGTATACTGGTTACAAATAATGTAGAGTCTATGTAGATTGTCCAGTAGATTAGAGTCCATGGTTTTAGGATTAATGAATAGTTCTTGTTTAAGGTTATGTATGCTTAAGTTTAATGCTTCAATTTGAGGGTAAGCGAAACTTGTGAAATTTTCGACAAAATATGAAATTTTTATGTGTGGAAATAACTTAGGTCGCCTAGGTGGATTGAGCAGCATTAGTTGAATTTTTGCTATACTCCTCAGCAATGCACTTGCTTCTATCTGTGCACATTCATTCCCACTTTAATGATATAATTTAACTTATTTATTCGTGAATTTGACTAATTGCAAATAGGATGCAAATTCCGGATATTGTCCAAGTTTGTTTAAAGTAAAAAATATGTCTGTGAGGGAATATTGAGTAAATAAATTACATAATTGTATTTAGAAATATTAAAGAATTATTTTTTGAATGATGACTATTTTACTGGCAGTAAATATGTCATACAATTACTGGACTGAAAATTTATCATTAGTAAAATGTTAGCATCTATCAATGAACAAAAGTAGCTTTCCAAAGTATTTCAAATGTAGTTCTACTAATGAAAATAGTCTTAAGTGCAGATGAGGCCAATTTATTTGTGGTCACGTGCAATAAAGGAATGAAAATGAATGTGATAAGATTCGAAAGAGGAAGAGATAAGAATCAACTGTATGAAGAATATTTGTGCTCAGCAAAAAGTTTTATGCTTACAAATGTGGAGAGGAACACAGGAACATTGGATTCAAAAGAAGAGAGAAAGCTTGGTAGACTCAGTATTTTCAGTGGCTCTAAAATGTGTGATAGTATGCAAGACTAGATTATTTCCCTTCAATGTTATTTTTCTTTATTTAGGTGTGAAATTATTTTTTTTAATGTCCCATTTTTTTATTGCCGCCTATACCACGGGAAAATCAGCATGTTAAGTTTCCACGTCAGGGAAAAGAAACTAACTTGAAACAATGAATATGTTTTTTTTTTTTTTTTGTAGGGATGTATCTGCATCTTCTAACTTTATCCTGAGGTAAAGTACTAAGGCTCTTCCTTAAAATGAAATACTTTTTCAAATTGAGAACATATGATTAATATGCCACTAAATAGTAAATGCTCAAAACTCCCAAGTATGGGCACTTGGTTGCGTAAAAGCTCCATGGTAGACACAACATGGTAGTTTCTTTTAAGTCTATAATTTAATTCAAATAAATATTCTTTTGGTTTTCATTTCAATTGTGTAGCTAATTTATCTTATTTGTGTATGTGTGTGTGTTTGTTAGGTTTCAAAGCGAAATTTCTTCATTTTCATTTGCAACAAGCATAGTATGAAGCTTTTTTTCTCATAGTGCAACCCGCTCAGTACTTTTGTCTAAAAATGACATACCATTGCGGAGCCGTAATTCTACTAAGTAAACATTTTAAAATAATTTTTTGAGGTCTTTGCCCGAATCCGAATAAATAGACGAGACGTTATTAGAAATGGAATAAATAGTAAACAGAAATATTTATGAAAGAATAATCTGCCTGTTGCATTGGGTAAACGCGACGTGATAAAAAGTACATGTTATTGCTTTTAGATTAGTTGGTAATATCCGTTCCCATCGTTGGAACTTATGTACATTTGTGTCGGAAATCGTTGACTTGAGGAAATCTTTTGCTATTCTCTTTGGAGTTGTTTTAAACTCCCGGAAATTGCGGTTTTAGCTCCGGAAATTAAATGTTCGAGACTTGCAATGTGTATAACTTGTTAAAATGAAAACGTATCTCAAATATGAATCTTAAAAAAATACCAGAATATTTAATTAAATATTTTAGCTTGCATCTTTTAAATTTTATACTCCCCGGAAAATAATATTTCTCTCTCTCCCTCTGTATATATATATATATTATATATATATATATATTATGTATATATATAATGTCTTAACATATACGCATATGCACGTACATACATACACACGCACGATGCAGTAACCGCGCTAATCTGAACCTCGATTATCCAAAATTTTGCTTAATACGAACAAATTTTAACTTGGAAAGTTAGGGCCATGCTCCACATCGACGTAAAGCAGAAAAATTAGGCAGAAGCGTAAAATGGATTCAATGGTGCTCCTATGGAAAGTACCCGGATTTTCGGTTTCTGCCTTCAGTTTCGGTCGCGTTTTACGCTGATGTGGAGCATGGCCCTTATAGTTGAAAGTATAACCTAAAAGATTAGGTACACAAAACGTAAAAAATGCTTTTTGAGCATGAAAAAGTTTAATGCAGTAAGTAACCACCCTGAAGCCAAGGCTAAGGCCATGGATGGAATAAACGAGCTGGTGGTGTATTGCATGAAAAAGTTTGTTACACATTGCAGAAAATATGTTATTCAAGAGAAGAACACATAAGTTATTCTATCTTTCGGTCTCGGAGTTTTAGCTGAAGCGCGGCTTTGAAATTAGAACTAGATAAATTATTGTCAGCACTACTAACCCAAAAATGTTGTTTATTTTTTATTCAGCAAGAAAAATATTCAGGTATAGCTTATGGGTGGGTTGAATAACGTGGGTAGTTGTTGCGCCACGACTAATATGCTTGAGATCTTTCTTCGAGATTCTGGTTCTGTGGTCACATAACCAAAGAAAAGTAGCGTCGGCCACGTTGAAGTGGTGGTGTTTTTAAGACTCTTTCCGTTCTGTTGAGGTAGGTGCTCCGTTTGCTTTAGTTCAATAGTCGTCCCACTTTATTTATGCCATTGTGAGAAGCTCATTTCTTCTGAAAGCTTCGCTAAAAACCTTCTGCTTTAAAAACGTTTTTTTTTTTTTTTTTGCTTTTCATTGTAATGACAGTGAATAATTTTTTACCATTAGCAAATGTGCTTTAAATGGATAGAACAAGTCAACCACAGCTGAGATGGAAAACTTAAGGCATTTAAGTGTTCTAAATCAAAAACATGTTTCATTTCCAATTGGCTAAACAATATCGCTCATCGAAAATTTTGTTCGATCTAGAAGTGAAGAATATTCTTTTTCAAATTTTGTACCTTAAATTTTAAATGCTTTCTGTCCCCCTCCCCCCAACTATTTTATTGTTTTCATTTTGGACTTAGTAAATCGGTTAAAACTTACGGAAAAAGGGGGGGGGGGCATGACTGAATCAAGGTCTTTCTTCCTTCTTAGAAACTGTTTATTGCATTCTGCTGGTAGCTTTTAAGAGTTCTTAGTTTTTTTAATGTTGCTATGGGATGGAAATTGAAATTAAACTTCTGTAATTTCAATTTTTTTGTGTCTTTTATTTTTCGCATCCAGAATTAAATAGAACATAAAATGTTGTATTGTTAGGAGGAGATGGAAAATAACTTTTCGTTTGTGATTCTCCTGTCGAAAGTTTTAGAGGCAATGTTTAAAATACATTTTGCTTTTCTGTATGCAAAAATTGGCTTGATTATGAATTTTAACTGCGTCACGAATTGCCCTTAGCTACACCGTTTTACATGGATACGTTGTTGTGTCGTTTAAACGAAATCGGGCAGCTGGTTTTCTATCTGATTCTCTTTAATTAGTGCTTCATAAACCACAAGGTCGAACAGCAATGAATTCTTTTATCTTGAAGACACTGCTAGAGTACAGATTGTTTCACAAGGTGATGAGCATTATGAATAAGAAGTCTTTCCACTCCATGGCAAATGAGTATTTCATCCGGTGTTTGCTGTTGAAGTGCGTCTTTCGAAAGTAGTTTTTGGCTTAAAAATGGTTGAATAATGTTTGTTCACTTTTAGCTGATTTAAATCGCATGTGCTCGCGTTATTCAGTGAAATTCGTAACATAAAAAGTTCACTGAAATTCGGCATCAATTTTCACCAAATATGATGAAATTTCGGTGTTCTTGTAACATGCAAACTAAAATTCAACATCACACTAAAAATTACTCAATTTCGTGCCCTTAAGGTATGCTGTCTTAACCAGCAAACATTGATTTTTCAGAATCTCTAGTCAAGCAATTTTTTAACATGATTTTTACTTGCACCAACACAATTTTTTTCAACCTAATGTAAGCAATTTTTAGCTCTCTCTCTCTCTGATAGTAACTGTGGTGCAGTTTTGGTTGGTGAGTTACGTAAAAACCACGTTAAAATTTAGCATGTTACTATATTTTTCTCTTGTTTTTATTCCTTAAAAATTTAGCGAGAGCTTTAAATTGAAAGCAGAGATTTTACTGTTACCATCTGTTTCGATTTTTGAGGTCATGTACCGATTTTTTTAGAGAAGGTCATTTCATCAATTATTGACGTAAATATTAATTTTTAGATTTAAAAAAAAATCAGCTTTAGAGACGCTTTCACCTTAACCTCCCCCTTGCACCCCCCCCCCCCTGCTTGATTTTTTGATGCACCAGCCGCCTATGCCCTCAAACTTGTAAAAATTCGCCAGTGCTAAAACCCCAAAGTACAATGATGGATACCTTTTCTTTTTACTTTCTTCTATATCTAATATATAGAAGAAAGTATTGGTTTCGTGAAAATTTTCGAATGTCGAATTTTGACGGATTTGCACGTTTTGAGGTGCGCTGAGTCCATTTCGACCATTTTTACTTTCTTCTATATCTAATATATAGAAGAAAGTATTGGTTTCGTGAAAATTTTCGAATGTCGAATTTTGACGGATTTGCACGTTTTGAGGTGCGCTGAGTCCATTTCGACCATTTTTGGAAAATGTCTGTCTGTCTGTCTGTCTGTGTGTGTGTGAGTCTGTATGTGTGTGACCAGTTTTTGTGGCCGCGCTAGAGCAAAAACTACTGAATGAAATCGAACAAAAATTTTTGCACATATGTACCACCATGTGAACTGGTGCACCTGACTTTTTTTAGCGAATTCCTCTAAGGGGGGTGGAGCAATCGCACGTGTTCTGCGCGGGGGTGATTGTTATATCTCAGGAAGTAGCCGGCGGAATCAAACGAAAATTGGTCCATAGGTAGACCCTACTGAGTACAGGTGCTGATTCAATTTGTTTGTCAATATCTCCAAGAGGGGTGGAGCAATCGCACGTGTTCTGCGCGGGGGTGATTGCTATATCTCAGGAAGTAACCGGCGGAATCAAACGAAAGTTGGTCCATAGGTAGACCCTACTGAGTACAGGTGCTGATTCAATTTGTTTGTCAATATCTCGAAGGGGGGTGGAGCAATCGCACGTGTTCTGCGCGGGGGTGACTGCTATATCTCAGGAAGTAACCGGCGGAATCAAACGAAAATTGGTCCATAGGTAGACCCTATTGAGTACAGGTGCTGATTCAATTTGTGTGTCAATATCTCAAAGGGGGGTGGAGCAATCAAAAGTGCTTATTTTGTCATTGCACCTACTGTATCTCGGGAAATATTGCTGCGATTTGAATGAAATTTGGAATAACACTAACCCAATATGGAAGCAAGCATCGATTAAATTTTGGCGCCAATCGCCCCAGGGGGAGGGTGGGGTTATTTTTGCGCTTAGTCAACAATGCGAAAAATTAATTCATTAAAAAATCGCTTTCACGCTATTTAATTATCAAAACAGCTGAAAACTTTCAATGATTTGAAATTTTTAACTGTTGCCAATTTCTTTTTACTAACAAATAAAATGTTTGCAATTTATCTAAACAAGGCTTTTGCAATGATTTCCAATTTCGCTCATTGATTCTGCATTTGCAGGGTTATTACGATAATTGGGAAATTGGAGCTGTCTCCAATTACTCGGGCGAGTACGTATTTTATTTTGTAACCGGAATTCATAAGATAGATATAGAAGAAAGTTTCGTGACGGCCACGACAGCTAGTTGGAAAATGTTTGTCTGTCTGTGTGTCTGTGTGTGAGTCTGTATGTGTGTGACCAGTTTTTGTGGCCGCGCTAGAGCAAAAACTACTGAATGAAATCGAACAAAAATTTTTGCACATATGTACCACCATGTGAACTGGTGCACCTGACTTTTTTTAGCGAATTCCTCCAAGGGGGGTGGAGCAATCGCACGTGTTCTGCGCGGGGGTGATTGCTATATCTCAGGAAGTAACCGGCGGAATCAAACGAAAATTGGTCCATAGGTAGACCCTACTGAGTACAGGTGCTGATTCAATTTGTTTGTCAATATCTCGAAGGGGGGTGGAGCAATCGCACGTGTTCTGCACGAGGGTGACTGCTATATCTCAAGAAGTAACTGGCGGAATCAAACGAAAATTAGTCCATAGGTAGACCCTATAGAGTACAGGTGCTGATTTAATTTGTGTGTCAATATCTCAAAGGGGGGTGGAGCAATCGCACGTGTTCTGCGCGGAGGTGATTGCTATATCTCAGGAAGTAACAGGCGGAATCGAACGAAAATTGGTCCATAGGTAGACCCTATTGAGTACAAGTGCTGATTCAATTTGTGTGTCAATATCTCAAAGGGGGGTGGAGCAATCAAAAGTGCTTATTTTGTCATTACACCTACTGTATCTCGAGAAATATTGCTGAGATTTGAATGAAATTTTGAATAACACTAACCCAATATGGAAGCAAGCATCGATTAAATTTTGGCGCCAATCTCCCCGGGGGGAGGGTGGGGTGATTTTTGCGCTTAGTCAACAATGCGAAAAATTAATTCATTAAAAAATCGCTTTCACGCTATTTAATTATCAAAACAGCTGAAAACTTTCAATGATTTGAAATTTTTAACTGCTGCCAGTTTCTTTTTACTAACAAATAAAATGTTTGCAATTAATCTAAACAAGGCTTTTGCAATGATTTCCAATTTCGCTCATTGATTCTGCATTTGCAGGGTTATTACGATAATTGGGAAATTGGAGCTGTCTCCAATTATTCGGGCGAGTACGTATTTTATTTTGTAACTGGAATTCATGAGATAAATATAGAAGAAAGTTTCGTGACGGCCACGACAGCTAGTTTTTAAATAATGTTTTAATACTGTTACATTGTAAAATGTCTTGGTTTTGACATCGGATGGGTAATAATGAGAAGTAGTATATTATTTTCGGTTTTAACTATCAACCAGCGGTATGATTACTAAAGTACCCTTTTTATTCTTTGTTGATTACTTTTTGTGTAGCGGCTTCATACGTGTTCCACATTTTGACTACAATCGATCGTAAATTACTCCCAAGTAAAAGCTGGTTATTTTTTTCCTCGTTCTTTTCAAAATTCTCCAATTGTGATTCTAATGTGGAATATGATGACCTTGGCTCATTGACTGCCGTGAAATAGTATGCAGTTTTCTATTGCGGTGTTTATTGAGTTTACTGCAATGCAGTATTTTGAAACTATTCTGCATTTAAATTGTTTAGTTTAATTCCATAACATTTATGTTCATTTTTCTTTAAGCACCACCTATTGGATTACATCTTGAAGCAGGAGAAATGATTAGGCTCGAGTTCGTTATATTTAATTTGTAGAGAGGGGGAGGGGGGCTGGCCTGACTCGGGTGCAACTTGGGTGCAAGATCTTCCGTCTTAAGACGGATTTCCGTTTTGAGAAATCACCGAGACGGATAACAGGACGAAACAGGGGACTGAAATTTTAAAATATGTTTTGTGCCCTATGCTTTTTTTTTTGAACTAAAATACAGAATGATATATTTTTATTTTGTATTTTTTTCTTCCAATTTTTCTGGTTGAGCCCGGCCCATAGTGAGGAGCAGCCCCTGGCTTGTTAGCACATCAAAATGCATTCTGGAGAGGGAAAGAGTGGGGAAAACCATATTAGAGTGGAGTTGGGCCCCTTTGTTAAAATGAGGATGAGCGCAGATGGTACGTACGAAAACAATTGGACAACACCCACATGTGCTCGTAATTAAACGCGTAGAATTATGACCCGAGAAAAATTTATAGATGTGGTGGAAAAGTTTTGTACACTTTAATGTAATTTGCAATGGAACGGTTTTTTTCCCGAAGAATAACCAAACTCCGAATTTGTCATTTGTTGCTGCAGTTCTTGAAAGCTAACTCCTTGTTTCATAAAACTGGCCAGACGCATGAGATATTTTTCTGGCTTTCATACTATTTAGTATCAATACCTCCTTAAAAGCCAGCAGGAAATGGGGCATTCATTTTTTCTTCTCTTGCCAGCCGGCCACAGGCTATATATAGAGCCGAAAGGAACCTGAAATTTCTTTTAGATGCGAAACAGACGCTTTCCGGACTATTGATTA
>JAXGGA010014181.1:0-32875 GCA_038373865.1 Uloborus plumipes | reverse complement strand
TATCCGCGGAACAGGATGGCACAGTTACGGTGGATAAGCGAATACGACGAATAGTCCGAATGGCAGGTAAAAAGCGATACTAGTGTGTACTATACTTTTTAAAAAAATCAATAACACTCGAACATAAATTACAGATAAAAACTAAAACATTGAATGTAAAAAAAATGTAAAAGCTGAAAACGAACAATAAACACACTCATAAGTTAAAAAAAAATTATTGACTATACACTGTAAAAAATTAAGGTTTTTACAGTATAATACAGTTAATTTTATCCTATACTATAATACGAGGAATGTTTGTAATGTCGATAATCGCCCCAGAATTAATAAACTCCGGTAAACTTGGGGGTCTGGGGTTTTTGGCCACGAGGAATCGATTGGCGCCGGTTTTAAAGCGCTACGGTCGAAAAGTTTGGAGTTCAGATAGGATTCATTAAAAGTTTGAGAAGATTTCTTACTACGCCATTTTCTTTATGGATTACTCTTATTGTTATACTGTTTCATAGCAACCACGTTCTAACAATGGATTTCATATTTAATCACATCAGCGTAAATTTATGTTTTTATGGTATTTGGCAAATAATTTTTGGCAACATGTTAGAATTGTTATTGTTTTTGAAATTTAAAAGAGATCGATCAAAATAAAGTTAGAATTGGGTATGGGCAGCGGTAGAGCCGCTATGTAGACAGGCCGACGCATCAAACTTAAGTTTCACCACTTTGGATCCAACTTATTAACTTTCACTTTCATTTTTCGTTGTTGAGGAATTATCAGGGTTACCAGAGCAAAGTTTCGGGAGATTGCCAAGCTTTGTTAATTTACGTAAAAAGTTACCAAAAATCGATAACTGGCCAGAAAAGACAATCCTCACACACGCGCTGGATCCTGAGTGGTAATCTTGATGCGTCGGCTCGTTTATATAGGGGCCTGAGGCCGCGGTTGTCCAATCGGTTAGTCGTCGGACTCGTAACCGGAGGGTCTCGGGTCGATCATTTAGCCGCCGATCAAAGATCCACCGTCTTCATTAATGGTGGCTAGGGGGCGTTAAAAATGTTCGTGGTCACAAAATCCTCCAAGTGAAACGAAACCTCTGGGGGGTGCTGGGCCAAGGGTTTGCTCGGCCCTTGGGCCAGGTTTAAAAATGAGCAGAGCGTTCTTCAGGGCACCATCCCGGTTAAAAAGCGAGTTGTGGTATGAACTGGGGGGGGGGGGACCTGGAGTGTGAAGTGAAGTGAAAGTCAAAGCCAACTGGAACCAAATGCGTACTGGAGAACAGGGACTCTGCTTCCATTCTCATCAACCCCTCCCGCGCCTTCGGCGCCAATGAAATGAAATTAGGTGTGATTTTACGGTGAGCATAGATTAAATAGGGTTGTGTTTTTTAAAATAAATTACGGCTGTTTTGAATACGTAATTGCAACCAAAGGCTCAAAAATGCTTTTCAAGTTTATCTTAATAAGTACTTCGCACTTTAGAAAAAAAACGCGAGTTTACAAACCTCTTTTTTTTTAACCGAGCGGGCTCGGTACCCTGGTACACGTTAGGGGTAATACGAGGAATGGTTGCCAAGTCGAAAATCGCCCCAGAATTAATTAACTCCGCTAAACTTGGGGGTTTGGGGTTTTTGGCCACGAGGAATCACGAGGTTTGGTTTTTCTAAATAAATTTGTCAATATTGAACTTCAACACACTTCAATCTTTACACTGCTCACTTTCTACCATTTCTTTAATTGTATAGTTTTTTTTATTATCAGTTACATTTTATTTCCTATGACCTTTCAAACTTAATCTTTGTTTTGAATAGTGCCCTTTCCAAACTCTAACTTTGTTTAGAATAGTTTACAATGGTGCACTTTAACCGGTTATCACCAATGGTTTCACAAATTTTCTTATGGCATGTATTGTTATGATAAATCACAATTGAAAATTTAAATCTTCGAGTTAGCTTCGATACCTGTTTTCCTCGAGCGGAGCTCGGTCACCCGCTGGTAGTAATAAACTAAAAATTTCTAATTTTACAGTAATAAACTGTAAAATTTCTAATTTTACAGTTTATTACCGCGCATTTTGCAGTTTAAAACTGAAATCTCTGCTGCCAGTATTATACTGTTGTTTTTACAGTACAATACAGCTAAATTTTACAGTAAAATAAACTTTAAAATAGCTAATTTTACAATTAGAAGCTGTAACATTGCTAGTTTTACAGTTTATAACTGTGCATTTTATAGTTTTAAATTGAACTCTCGGCCTATTATACCGTAAAAGCAACACTTTATTTTTTGCATTGTAATATTAGCCCAGGTAGCACAAATAACCTTTAAACGTCTTATAAACGTTTTAAAGCGGTTGTTACAACGTTAATAACCATTTTACAACCTTTAAAAAACGAAGTGTGCTACTTGGGAGTGCATATCTTTCATTTTTACAAAAACATAGGTTTGTTGTTTTTGTTTTTCATTTTAAAACTCTTACCCCTAATTTGTAATTAAAGCTCTTAACAGCATCTAGTCCCAAAGCGATGTATAATCCTGTCTAAAAGTAGATTTTGCACTCCTAAAGTAAAAATGGGAGCATTTTTCTACATTTAGTAAATCATTGTCGTTAAAATAGAGTATGAAAAGAACCGCGGATAATTCGAATCGCGGAAAATCGGGAGTTTACTGTAACTACAACTTTTATATAGCGTATGATTGTGAAAGAAAGAAAACTCTAAAGAAGAGTATTATTTTGGTTCTGAAAAGGTTGTTCACCTTCCCCATTCTTAACCAAAACTTTTTTCTCTTGATTACTTTTTTGCTGAACGGCGGAAAACAAAAATCTAAATAAGGGGGAAAATTACCTAGAGGAATGAAATTTGTGTTGGGCAAATATTTAAATAACGTGATTATGATAAAAGCTTCAGGAATATAAGTACACGGCATTTAAAATGCGAAATGGCAACAGGTCTTGATCATTATCCAAAAAGCATGAAAAAATGCTTCCATTTCAGAAATCTAGGGAAGACTTAAATTCCAAAATTAACTTAGTATGAAAAACTTAAAATGCTTTACTTTATACTTGCCATTTCTGACCAAAAGAGCTAACGAAAAAAATAGGAACGCGGTAGCACAATCTAAACAAGAGTTTCTGTTGTCTTTCATAAGTGGAACCCCCTTTCAAAATGAGCCTTTTTCATGAAACCTCTTGTGTTTCTTCAATAGTATAGCTTAAATGCAACATTTCAATCCATTTATGCCCAGTAGCCCCAAAACGGGACGCTTGTTAGTTACGGCATACAAAAACCTGTAATGGGTATATCCTTTTACTAAAGCTGTTTTTCACAAGTTATATAGTCCTTCTTCTCGAGAAAACTAGTTAGAGCCACTATTTGGACGTTAGAGTTTATTTATTGACAGCTATATTTTCCGACAAATCAGTCAAGCAAAGATCCAGCATGGGTAGCCACAGAAAGTAAGTTTTTTTGCGAACTTATTTTTCATAAAATTAAACTATTTCAAAATGATTTGCTTAAAATTGGTCACAGATGCCTTCTGTAATGTTTCTTTGCAAAAGAAAAGTCAACTAAGGTCGTATTTTGCTCACATGTCTGCAAAATATCCCATAAACAGGACGTTAAATAACTTAATAAATAGGGCAACGGCGAACTATTTTAAGCCTAAAATGTTCGTAAACCATTCCAAGTAAGAGTTTTAAGCAGATAAAAATTGAAAAAAAAATTGTTTAAACAAACCTGGGCATAAATGGGTTAAAATTAACTTAAACTCGCTAAAGCACAATCTTAAAGTGAAAATTTTAATGAGAGTGGTACTTATACTTAAAGTTTAGCTCTATGATTGAAAATTGAATTTTCATATCATATTTAGCATTAAGCGTTGCGCTACCAAGCGTTGTGGATACATGAGTGTTTACACATACACGTAGTAGTAAATGGTAAAAGTGCTATCACCGCTTTTTGTGACAATTGCTCATGTTCTTTCAAACTGCAACATATTTTCGATACAATAGAGTCCCGAGAACTCGACGCAAATAACTTGAGTCAATTCAAAAAAAAAAAAAAATGCCTCGCGCAACGCAGTTCCGATAACTCGACCACTTTTCTGTCTACATTAAGTCGAGTTTGCGGGATTCTACTGTAATGGCATACATTTAAATTTCTCTCGTAAGGATGAATCTGATACTTTCAAAAAAAGTTTCGTATCCTTTTACTGCTATAGCAGAAGGTCACACATTTACAATAAATGTGTTTTTAATCCACTACTCAGTTTGATATTAAGAATTTGATATTAAAGGAAATATAGTATAACTGCCCAAAAAATTCGGCATAAAGATAACTGAGCTAATTGCGTATAAAAGTCAAAAGAACACTTGTACAGTCCGAAACATTTGTATGCCAAGAAAGAGAAAGAAGTGGAAAAAAAAAATAGATCAAAAATCTAAGATTTAAGAACTCGGAGAAATCATTATAAATACTTAAATTTGAATTTTAAATATTACCGTAAAACGGGTTGAATCGGCCCACTTTTCAGCTTTGGTCATAAAAAAGTAAGCAAAAGATTATTTTTTAATTTAATGTTTTGAGAAAAAACTTCGGTCTTGTTTTCCTCTTGATCTCCCAAGCAAAGACAATCCATGTTGAACAGTTTTCTTTATCATATTATGCTTTTTTTTTTTTTTTTGAAGTATTTCAAATCTGTTTAATTTTTGAATTATGCCTTCAACTTGTGTGTCTGTCTCATTTTTTTCAAATCAAACTCATGTTTTAGAAAATTTAAATACTTTGAATCTTATTAGTTGATATACTTACCGGAGATATTTCACAGGGTTCTGTCACTCTGCCTAAATGCAGAACAACACAAAATAAATATCTTTGTATGACATTATTAGAAGAATAATGTTGAAAGATTCAAAAGCTGAAACTTTAAAAAAGTGGCTGACTTTTGAGACAATAAGTTATATCAAAGTTACATTTATCTATAACAATGCATAATAAATAAAAAGTTATGAAAATTACTACTTATTATGAAAAACAAGTTATTTTTAATGAAATAACGCAGCTCAGAAATATCGTGTAATATAATGTACGACGCTGTTTATTTAAATACATATGCAAAGAATGTGTTGAAAAACATCAAAACTACAGCTTCAAAACACGTGGAAGAGAATGCTTGTCACTTTGAGACAAATCAACTTCAAAGTCAAAACATTATTCTTAAAGGTACATTTAGTTCTTCATAAAACTTAAATTTCTAATTCATTCTAAAGAAGAATTCATTTTTGTAGAAACCTTCCAAAATAATAGTTTTTATTTTAGAAATAGAATATGTTTCTCTTTCTTAAAAAAAAAATCTTGAGAAGTTAAGATTCATTTTAATGGTTCCAATACCAAGAATAATCCCACAAAATATTCATCAATGAACCAACATGGTGGTCAGACATCATTTCATAACAATTAATAAATTTTAAAATTATCCATTCATATAAGTGCTCTCTGACGAAATGATGTCCTCATTCTAAACAGAGATGGTCAGCAACAGGCTACGAGACCCCAGCTTATGGAATGTACAGAAGAATGGAATCCTTACCTGTAACCACCTAACTAATAATATGGTGGCGAAGAACTAGGTCTTCATGAAGATGCAAACACTTCCGCTCTGTGCATCAAACAGGCACTGAACGTTGAGATTTGATGAACAAATTGCGCATCAGGTCGTAACCATGGCAACTAAATCAACAAGTGGGATGCGAGGGAACTCGCTCCTCTTAACCAATCAGACGGTAAAGCAAGCATTAGATCCGGTTTCTATTTTAACGCTCGTAATCTTATTACCTTTCTAATGGCGGTGTTTTGAAAGAAGAAAACAAAAAGTTTATTAATAGAGGGCGTGCTGGTGGAAGGAAAAATGCAACTCAACGCTAAGAATGAATTTTTGTAAACCAATACCTGTAGATAATGGATGAGCATTAAGAGTTATATATAGACTAGCAGAACCCGGCAGACGTTGTTCTGCCTAGATGTATATTTTGTCTCCACATGGTGTTTTGGATGTAAAAATCTATAAAGCGTTGTTGAAAATAGGCATGAAAGATTTTAAAAATTCTAAATCAAGCAAAGTTATCTTCTGATAAAGTTATTCAATTTTCAGAAAATCTATTCAATGAAAAATTTCATTTTCCTTTAAAACTATAAAACATTGTTCTGTAGAGTTGGAAAACACAGATGTCCACTTCTTAAAAAGTTAATAAAGTCACTTAGAAGGCTAAACTAAGCTTAACAACAATGGTGGACTTGTTGAAATTTCGCAATGTTAAAGATGCAAATGATACTTAAACTTGACAGTACTTGAAGAAACTTCTTTAAACAGAAAATTAACACATCATTTTGAATAAGAAAAAAAGCATGGAGGAATAGTTGTACTTTAGTAATTTGATAGCATAAGCTATCGGGAAATACTCGTCCATACGCACAACCGTTTGAAAATTAAGTAACAACATATCTAATGCGAAGAAATGAGTTCCATAAATTTTGCACGTGTGGCACAATTTGAGCAAGCATGAATATATTATTCGCAAGGCTAAAAACAATTTTAATGACCTATTTGGTGCTCAATACCCACCATTCCGTACGTCGTTAATAATTTTTAACATTACGGTTAATGACAAATATTACGGACATGAAAAAGCAAACACCCTATAAAATATGGTAGCATTTGAGTACTGTCATGCAATAATATGTTTGTCTGAGAAAGAAACATATTTAATCAGGTATTTATCACACACAAATAATTTTTTCTAATTTTCGAAAACAAAAATAGTTGCGTAGCAACGCTCCTTGGAAAATTTCAATTATTGAAGGTTCTTGGCGCTATTTAAAAAGTCGCCAATTTGGTAGCTAATTTGGGATACCTTGGATAATTCTGATCCCCTATCCCTTCCATAAATAAAGAAACTTACGTATTATCACTTTTGTGAAAGAGAAATTGTTGCCAAATGTTGAGGTATTCTCTATGAAGCTGATTACTTTTTGGCAATCTGAAATCAATTTGAATATTATATTTGGTGCTAAATGTACACCATTCCGTAAGGCGTTAAAATAATTTCCAACATTGCGGTATATCATAGCAAATAGTATGGACATGAAAACGAACTATTGATTGGATGTTTGGCGAGAAAATATAGTAACATACTTTGATTGAAAACAGCAATAGGTATAAAAAACATAATAGTGTTCGTCTGGAAAATAATGCATGCCATCTAAGCCTCTACAAATCTAAAGGAGTTCCGAAATATGAAACTGAATCTCATTTGCTTTTAAAAAAAAGATTAATCTGTTAATCAAATACCTTTTTTATTTTTTATACTTGAGATAGTTATTGGGAAAACTTCCATTATTGGGGGCTCTTGGCGCGATTCAAAAGATCGCCAAATTTACGGTATCAAGCAATTCCAACTATCTGCCAGAGAGTTGAGTTGATACACTAAATACTCGATTGGATTGATGAAAGCCTTCGAAAATGGCGTTTTAAATTGAAATTACAAAGACAGAATCAGGTCTAAAATTGAAATAAAAAAATAACTACCCATCGGATTTTGTTGAAACTGGTCTCTAAACCTTCCCAGTACCAAAAGGAACAAACGGTGAAAGTTTCAGTCAAATCTCCCGGGTAGTTTCTGAGATCTTAGGGAACACACACACACACCAACATTCATTTTTATATATATAGATGAAGATTGAAATGCTGCAGACTATATTATAATAAGTTCTATTTAGATCAAAATCAATAAGGATCAAAATATGTCTTCGTCTTAAGTGGTTCTATTATTCCCAGAACTATGACTTTTAATCGAAGTTTATTATATTTTAATTGAGTTCTCAGAAATATTGTTCCTTTTGGATTATATTTCCAGTCATCTACGTAAATAGGTATCTTTAGCGCATTATTGTACTGTAGTATTCCACTTTTTAGTACTGATTACTGCAGAGTATAAAGACTTAGCATACTTAATTGCATTTAGAACCACTCACTTGCATTTAGAACCACTCACTGTGTTTAGATTTTTCATTAATGTTCTCCTGTAAATAAGCGTCAACTCCGACAGAGTGGTGTAATGGTTAAGACGCTGGCCTCTCACGCCCAAAGATGCGGGATCGAACCCGACTCTAGTTGGTGGATTTTCATGATGCAGAAAATCGACAGCGTCCAAGTCGTGTGATTATGCGGCATGTAAAAGATACCTCGAGTACTTGTTTGGATTTTTTTTCTAGTATCTCTTAGCAAAATTAAAGTCCTAGTGCAATTTCGCATCGAATAGAGCCCAGGTCCTTCCACCTACTTAGGTAACTGGGCGTCAAGATTCTCGTGACAAAGCATTCCACCGATGGTGGTGCCACATGAAAGAGTGGATGTCGTTCTTACGGAATGCACTAGGTCTGCAAATGGCAAGAAGCTAAACTCAGCTCCTTTTGAAACCAACAATTTTATTAAGAAAATATTTTATAAAATATTAAGTTTTTAGTGTAAAATAAATCTTTTATTAACGTAGATTACAACTGTAAAAACTTTGTCTGTTATACAAATCTTCAATTTATTTATCGAACGTTTGGGCTCGCTCCATGAGCTCGCGCTACCGTCATCAGATCATCTTTATCAAAATATATTTAGTGTTTTTGTGCTGACTTCAAAACTTATGTTTGAATGTAGTATCGATAGTGTTCAAAGAATAAAATTATTTTTTACTTTTTAGAGCACTTGCCGAGTGAAGTACTGAAGTCGGTTCAATTTTTTTTTTCAAAAATATTTTTATTAAACAAAGCGATCTATTTAAAAATTCAGTAAAATAAAATTAAAGAAGAAAAGAAAAAAAAAAATAAACGCCAATGAAAAGTTACATTTAGCCACTTTAAAATATTTGTTCTCAAGAATTAGAACACACCACCTTGCGGCGATTTAAAAATTAGCCAATGTGATGAATTTTACATTTTTTAATTGGAACCTCGGCTTCCAGTATTAATTATACTATAAAAACAACAGTTCATTTTTTGCAGTGTAGAAGTTCCTGAAAGCGTGGACATTGTCAAAAGGCATACAAAACGTCACGGCATCCATATACTAAAATTTCACCCTTATTTGGGATGATCAGTCTGCAACAGTAAATAACAGAGCTGATAGAAAAAAAGCTCTTAGAGAAGCTGAGATAATTCTTACCCAGGTAGCTAAATTTATTTTAGCACATCACCGAGAGTTCCGCAAATGAGGTGCTGCTACACCTCGAAAACTTAGCTGTATTTCAAGAAATGTTTCATTGAACGAAATAATTGAACTTCTTCGGGAAACCTATACAAAATAGTAAACAAAACGGTATTGAAACCATCACAACAGATCAGGGTCGACAATTTGAGGCGCAATTGTTCTCGCAGCTAGGAAAATACTCCGGTTTCTGGCGCTCTCGTACCACAAGCTATCATCCGTGTTCCAATGGCATGGTGGAACGTTTTCACCGCCAACTGAAAGCCTCCTTGATGTGCCATAACGACTCTTCATGGCTGGAAGCGCTTCCGATGGTTCTTCTTGGTATCCGCAGTGCCATTAAAGAGGACCTTGACGCATCAGCAGCTGAGCTAGTTTATGGAGAGCCATTACGCCTCCCAGGTGAAATGCTAACAAGAAATGATGATCAATCCATGGATGTTAGGTCCATGGTCGATCGGCTCCGTTGTTACATGGCCCGACTGCGGCCTGTACCGGGGTCACGGCACGGCACGGCATACGTCGAACTTTTGTACACAAGGACTTAGCTACATGCACGCATATGTTTTTAAGAGATGATACAGTACGAAACTCGTTTGTTCTTCCCTACTTAGGTCCCTACCGAGTGGTGGAGCGCAACGACAAAACGGTGGTCCTCAAAATTGGTGTCAAAGACGTTAGGGTATCCATCGATAGAGTGAAACCCGATTACACACTCAACGATGAGCAGGATCAGGCAGCGACAAACCACTCCCAGGCTCTCCCAAACCTGAACTCTGCAGCTGACTCAGGGTCTACCTCACCAAAACAAAATAATAAGCTGCCCGGCATCCTCAAGACTCCGGGCTACACTACACGTTCAGGTCGCCACGTCCGGTTCAAAATACCGTATGTTGGAACCATATACTACCCAGGGGGGTATTGTGTCGGCAAAAAGATTTGAAGTGAGAACTATACGAAACTATAATTTAACTATATATTTAAACTAGCAGTACCCGCACGGTGATGCCCGTGCAATAAATGTAAAGGGAGTTAACTAAATAAAGTTTAACTCAATCTTAAGATTTTTCTTCTTTTCGCGCGCGCGCGCGCGTGCGTGCGTGCGTGCGTGCGTGCGTGTGTGTGTGTGTGTGTGTGTGTGTGTGTGTGTGTGTGTGTGTGTGTGTGTGTGTGTGTGTGTGTGTGTGTGTGTGTGTGTGTGTGTGTCGAACTTATTTATTTTTAACGAAATTTTTACGTTGCAATGGAGCTTTTGGCACAACTGTAGTGCCAAGCTTTTCGAAAGCTCTCAACAAACACAGCAATATTGCCCTTGAAATTTCATATAATTCACCGATTTAACAGTAATTTCAATGTAAAATTGGTCGCCAAATCTAAATTTATTAACATAGGGAACCGATTGTGTCAGGTAGCTCAGCCACAACCATTGTTCCATGATTTTAAAGTGAACATTAAAAGGCTAGTAATATAATGTCTTTCGCAGCATCTCTTTAAAGTGATTACAATCTAACAGTGACCCTCAAATAAGCAAGATATCACTGTCTGAGAGTTTTGGTAAATTTCCCGATTGTTGCCAAACTTTTTGATGCCAAATACAAAGGGTAACTGAATAGCGGTGTTACCGAAAATGTCAGAATGGAACTATTATTGTTAAAAACTTGGTGATAGCGGCATTAAATACATGTTTTAAACTTGCAATAAAATACTCTTTAGACTGCAAACAACTACTGTTTTTTCCCAGAGCGTTTTCTTTTTCTTTTGATTTGGATAAAGTAGTGTTTCACTGGCTGGGAGGTTTAGGAAATTTCCCAATTGTTGCCAAACTTTACGAAGCCTGTTACTGAATAGCCATCACGGTAGAATCCTAGTTTATGGTCCGGCGATAAATGAATAAATCTGGCAACCACAGAATTAGCATTGGATGATTGGATTGTTTGGCGACTTTAAGCAAAATGGCAACCATAGAATTATCATTGGACCATTGGATTGTTTGGCGACTTTAAGCAAAATCGTCAAACCCGGACCATAAACTAGGATTCTACCGCCATCACTATTTTTTTACAATAATAGTTCCATTCTGACACTTTCGGTAACACCGAATTTTGAGGAAGTCAACTGAATAAATGTAAATTCCCTCCAACCCGCTTCGAAGAAAAATTATTATATTTTTTAGTTCAAATGCGCTCCATCTTTTAAATTCCACTTAAAGTCATGTTAAAGTTTAAATCAATTCGCCAAATAAATATAAAAGACATAAAGTTAAGTCAGAAGATATTATTTAATCAAATTGAATAAGTTTTCAAGGCTTACATCTATACGCTAATTTAATAAACCACAAAGTAACTTCAGGGACAAAAGAGCAGCTGATCCGGAAAATGGACCTAGTGTTTCAGTATTACGTACATAGTTAAGCCTTGAAAATTGGCTAAATTTGATTAATTAATATCTCCTGTCATAATTAACGGACAGAAACGTGCTACAACTTTTCTTTTTCAGAAAAAAACCCTTTCCAGCGATATATAATGTTTTGGGGTGGGGGAAGGTTTTCCCCTCTCAATTATGGCAGATACACCAAAAACGAGACTAATTAATTAATTTAAAAATAACTAATTTGAAATTAAAAATTTGGCCTTCGAGGTGCACGAGGGCGAGGTACGTTCGAATTTTTGAGCAAAGTTTGAGGTCTGTAGGTGCTGTGGGGGCTTCTGGCCAGCGGTTACAAACGAACAAACAAACAAACACCGTCATCTTTATTTTAGTACTAGCAGTACCCGCACGGCGATGCCCGTGCAACAAATGTAAAGGAAGTTAACTAAATAAAGTTTAATTCACTTTAACCCTCTAAAGTAAAATTATTATATTTGATTCAAATGTGCTTCCCAACCTTTTGAATTCCACTAAAAGTCATATTAAAGTTTAAATCAATTCGCCAAATAAACGTTTCAATGGAACTTTTGAGATAACTGTAGTGGCAAGATTTTCGAAAACTCTCAACGAACACAGCAATTTTGCCGTTGAAGTTTAACATAATTCACCGATTTAACCGTAATTTCAATGTAAAATTGGTCGCCAAATTTAAATTTATTAACATAGGGAACCGATTGTGTCAGGTAGCTCAGCCTCAACCATTCTTCCATGATTTTAATTTGAACATTAAAAGGCAAGAAATATAATGTTATTCGCACCATCTCTTTGAAGTGATTACAATCTATAACAGTAACCCTCAAATAAGCAAGATTTCCCTGACTGGGAGGTTTGGTAAATTTCCAGATTGTTGCCAAACTTTACGACGCCAAATACGAATAGTAACTTCATAGCAGTGTTACCGAAAATGTCAGAATGGAACTATTAAAAATTTAGGTTTGGCGGCATTATATACATGTTTTAAACATGCAATAAAATACTTTTTAGACTGCAAACAACTACTGTTCCTTCACAGAGCGTTTTCTTTTTCTTTAATTTGGAGAAAGAAGTGTTTCACTGGCTGGGAGGTTTGGTAAATATCCCTATTGTTGCCAAACTTTACCACGCCAAATACGAAGAGTAGCTAATAGCCATCGCTAATTTTTTAACAATAATAGTTCCATTCTGACATTTTTGGCAATACCAAATTTTGAGGAATTCAACTGAATAAATTTAAATTCCCTCCCACCCCTCTGAACTAAAATTATTATATCCTTTAGTTCAAATGCGCTCCATCTTTTAAACTCCACTTAAAGTCATGTTAAAGTTTAAATCAATTCGCCAAATAAATCAAAAAGACAGAAAATTAAGAAAGAAATAAGAGATATTAAACATTCAAATTGAATAAATTTTCAAGGCTTAAATCTATACGCACAATTTTACCACAAAGTAACTTCAGGGACAAAAGAGCAGCTGATCAGGAAAATGAACCTAGTGTTTCAGTACTGCGTACATAGTTAAGCCTTGAAAATTGACTAAATTTGATTAATTAATATCTCCTGTCCTAAATAACGGACAGAAACGTGCTAAAACTTTTCTTTTTCAGAAAAAAAACCCCTTTCCAACGATATATAATGTTTTGGGGTGGGGGGAGGTTTTCCCCCTTCAATTATGGCGGATACACCAAAAATGAGACTAATTAATTAATTTAAAAATAACTAATTCGAAATTAAAAATTTGGGCTTCGAGGTGCACGATTGCGGGGTACGTTCGAATTTTTGAGCCAAGTTTCAGGTCCGTAGGTGCTGTGGGGGCTTCTGGGCAGCGGTTACAAACGTACAAACAGACAAACGAACACCGTCATCTTTATATACACTGAAGTGACAAAAGTCATGGTATACCTCTTAATATCGTGTCGGCCCTCCTTTTGCCCGGCGAAGTGCAACAACTCGACGTGGCATGAACTCAACAAGTCGTTGGAAGTCCTCTGCAGGAATATTGAGCCATGCTGTCTCGATAGACGTCCATAATTGTGAAAGCGTTGATGGGGCAGGATTTTGGGCACGAACAGACCTCTCGATGGTGTCCCATAAATGCTCAATGGGATTCATGTCGGGCGATCTAGGTGGCCAAATCATTCGTTGGAATTGTCCAGAATTTTCTTCAAACCAATTGCGAACAGTTGTGGCCCGGTGACATGGCGCATTGTCATCCATAAAAATCCCATCGTTGTTTGGGTACATGAAGTCCATGAATGGCTGCAAGTGATCTCCAAGTAGCTGCACATAAGCATTTCCAGTCAATGTTCGGTCCAGTCACACTAGAGGACCAAGTCCATGCCATGAAAAAACAGCCCACACCATTACGGAGCCACCACCAGCTTGAACAGTGCCTTGCTGACAGTTTGGGTCCATGGCTTCGTGGGGTCTGCGCCACACTCGAACCCTACCATCGGCTCTTACCAGCTGAAATCGTGACTCATCGGACCAGGCCACGGTTTTCCATTCATCTAGGGACCAACCGATATGCTCACGTGCCCACGAGAGTCGCTGCAAGCGATGTCGTTCTGTCAGTAAAGGCACTCGAGTCGGTCTTCTGCTGGAATAGCCCAAGAAATCCAAATTTCTCCGCACAGTTCTAGCAGACACGTCCATTGTACGTCCCACATTGATTTCTACGGTGATTTGACGCAGTGTTGCTTGTCTGTTAGAATTTACGACTCTTTGCAGACGTCGCCGGTCTCGATCTTTAAGTGCAGGCGGTCGACCACTGCGCTGTCCATGGTGGGATGTTATGCCTGAAATTTCATACTCTCGGCACACTCTTGACACAGTGGATCTGGGAATGTTGAATTCTCTAACGATTTCCGAAATGGCATGACCCATGCGTCTAGCTCCAACTAACATTCCGCGTTCAAAGTCTGTTAATTCACGTCGTGCGGTCATCATCACGTTAAAACCTCTTCACATGAATAACTTGAACAGAAATGAAAGCTCTGTAAAAGCACTGCGCATTTATACCTGTTCTATGCGATGCTACTGCCATCTGAAAATTTGCATATTGCTATCCCATGACTTTTGTCACTTCAGTGTATATAGATAGATATTTTTATTTTATTCTTTTTAGTGTAAATGTACATATGAAATAAGGTAATGTCCCCCCCCCCCATTACAAAACTTCACCTAATTTTCTTAAGTAAATGCTTCATAAATTAAACTATGTAAGGAAAAAAAGAAAGAAAGAAAAACGAGTCTAAAATTTGAAACGATTGACACTAAAAAATAATCCTTGTTATTCTCTGGTATTTATTTGTGTACTAGTTTAATCAAAGGCTTTTCAACTAATTTATATTTCAAAACAACGCTAGATTCTCGCGGTTCATAAGATTTTACGACGTATTACCTACGTGGCCCGCTAATGAGTTTCATGTTTGTTTCAGTTAAGCCTTCATTCAAAATTCTCATTATCATTATTATTACTGTTTCATATCAATTACGTTTTGTAACAATGGATTTCCTATTTAATCATTTAGGACAAATCGCTTTAAATTTGAGCAAAAATTTTAAGATTTTCCTCACTTTCTTCAGAATTCCTTTATCAAACCTTACGTAAATTAAGACTAATAAAGCCTGAAAAATTACGAATCTATTAGTACCTGGTACGACTTTCAGTTCGTTGGAGTTCAGGAGAAAAAAGCAGGACATAGAAAGATTCTCAGTTTAAAAATTTCAAAAAGACCATAGAGAGGAATTTCATAATGCAATCCAGAGAAGCCTTGAGTTCAAGATGGTCATTATTACGATTACTGTGATCCCGATTTCTTTTTCGAAGGATTTCTGCAGGTTCCCGTTATTGAACCCGGACCACGAGAGGATGGGACCAATCGGAAAGAAAGACATTTCTAACGAAAAAAGAATTTTTGAAATCGGTCCAGGCATCTTCGAGTAATCTTATAACATACAAAAAAAAAAAAAAATCTCCGACGAATTGTATAACCTCCTCCTTTGTTGAAGTCGGTTAAAAATAAAGCACTGCTTTTCAAATTTCAGCAATATTGATTCTGGCAAACGTTTGACCTAAGGCCCCTATATAGACGAGCCAGCGCATCAAGATTGAGTTTGACCACTTTGGGTCCAGCGCGTGTTTGAGTGCTTGATAGGTTGTCTTTTCTAGCAAGGTATCGCATTTTCGTAATTATTCACTCTGAGCAATTATTAGCGGCGCATGGATTTGGCAAAGCTTAGCAATGTGCCAAAACTTTTTTTGGTAACCCTAGCTCCGCAACAATGAAAAATTGAAAGTAAAAGTTATTAGTTGGATCCAAAGTGGTGAAACTTAATCTTGATGCGTCGGCCTGTCTATATAGGGGCCTTAGGCAGGGATTCAAGTGAAACAGCACTGCGATCGCTTCGAATTGCAATCGCTACTGGAAGTGAATTACATTATCATCAACTTAACTTGGCATGACGTCACTACGGGTGGAGCCAATAAGAGCTCACAAGCACTCAGTGATCTCCTCTTATTCGCCAAGTAGGCTGTGACGTTTTATCTAGCTCGTTTTTCATAGGCAAACGTCACGCTGACGTCACGATGTTTTTATCAAGAAACGTTCTGATGTAATTCATTTCCAGTAGCGATTGTAATTTGCGATCGCCTGTTTCACTTGAATCCCTGCCTTAGTTTGACTAGCAGATACGTGCTTTTTTAGCTAGCTTGACAAGCAAAGTGGGAAGCGTGCGGAGTATTCCACGTTACGAAAATTCCCACTATTTTATATTTTAATGGCACAATTAACACTTTCAGGTCTGAGCCTTTTCGACCGCGCATCTAGCTCCAGAATGGAGCTTTTTGTCGCTTCTCGTGATTTTTTAAAAAATACTTGGAAAAAGTTAATGTTGGTAATCTTAATTTTATTAAATATTTCAAAATGTTTTCTTTCATAATTCCCTATTTAAGTGAAACAACAATTAATATTTAGTAAGAAATTGTCGAAAAATGCATGTTTGGAACTTGAAAAAAAAGTTCCGCACAGGAAAATATCAATTTTGAACCATGAAAATATGCACAAATTTAATTACAAACTTACCCAAATCTTGAACAAATATTTAAAAAAAGATTTAATTTTCAAACACACATTATTTTGCAAAATTTGCTTTGGTGTGGTATAGAGCCGCTATATAGACAGGCCGACGCATCAATATTAAGTTTCACCACTTTGGATCCAATTCCTTAACTTTTACTTTCAAACTTTCATTGTTGCGGAGTAGGGTTACCAGAAAAGAGTTTTGGCATATTGCTAAGCTTTGCCAAATCCACGTGCCGCTAATAATTGCTCACAGTGAAAAATTACCAAAACGCAATTACTGGCCAGAAAAGACAACCACTCAAACACACAAACACGCGCTGGAATCAAAGTGGTGAAACTTAATCTTGATGCGCCGTCTCGTATATATAGGGGCCTTAGTGTGGTACATTTCAAAACATAGATTTGCACAAAGAGCAATACCACATGGTTCGCAATAAGTTCGTATAAGCCTCGATTCTATAGCGTCTCCTGCAGTTAATTCTGATTGGTGGTGCCATCTATATATTTTTTAAGAAAGTAAAAGGTTCATAGATAATATCTATAAAGGATTGGAACGAAAAAAACCCGTATTTTCATAGCTATTGTAGCTCAAACTTGACCCCGAGCTGAGCTCGGGCTTAGGCAGGGATTCAAGTGAAACAGCACTGCGATCGCTTCGAATTGCAATCGCTACTGGAAGTGAATTACATTATCATCAACTTAACTTGGCATGACGTCACTACGGGTGGAGCCAATACGAGCTCACAAGCACTCAGCGATCTCCTCTTATTCGCCAAGTAGGCTGTGACGTTTTATCTAGCTCGTTTTTCATAGGCAAACGTCACGCTGACGTCACGATGTTTTTATCAAGAAACGTTTTAATGTAATTCATTTCCAGTAGCGGTTGTAATGTGCGATCGACTGTTTCACTTGAATCCCTGCCTTAGTCATCTTCAGCAAAAACGGCACCCCGAGCTGAGCTCGTGCTTCGACCGAAAAGTGTTAACTGTTCTGATGACCCAATTCCTTTACTAATCTAAACTTACATTTTACTGTCAAAACTTCGTTTAACTTTCAAAATGTTTATAGCGCCAAGAGACACCACCATACTTTATACAGTAACTATGCCCCAAAACCATTAAAAGTTACACTAAAATTTAACACCATTCACCAAATAAGTAAAACAAGCTATTTAACAACATTAAAAATTCTATCAAATATAACATATTCTACCAACTAAATTAACCATTGAAAACTAATATTTGTAGTCTATCTCGCCAAACGACTACGTAATCGTACATCAAAAAATCAAGTAACCGAAAAACAATAAAAGTTCCAGTAAAAATAATAATAATAATACACAAAGCAAGGATGATGACAATAATTTCAGCTATTCGATATTGTTTCGCCAAATTGGCATGGTTCGTGTTTTTTTTTTTTTTTGTTTCTATCTCCAGATCTACAGAAAGAGGAAAATGTTGCCATACATAAAGTAAAATTAAATTAGCCCTTAAAACACAATTTTCAAAGAAAATGTCATCTTTTCAGATAACACGAGAAGAAATTTAAACAAATTGCAAAAGCAGAATAGAAACGATAAAAAATGTCGAGGCAATGATTTTAAACAACATTAAAATAAAATGTAATTCTTTGGACATTTTAATAATTTATAAATTCATTCGCGCCTAGTACTTTTTTCGTGACTATAAAATAAATGCTTTAATGAATTGCAATCTGTAACCGCTAATGAGAAAAGTTTTTTTAAAGCATTCTACAGAAATTTAGTTTGAGTAAATATTAAGCACCTAGTTTTAAAAATTAAATTAACTTTAAGAATAATTCAGAATGAGAGAAATAGTTCATATTCAAGCTGGCCAATGTGGAAATCAAATTGGAGCTAAGGTACTTTTTACGAAAGTTATATTTTTTTTTAACTTTGAGAATGCTGCTTTTTCTTTTTTGTTCTCAAATAAGTTGAAATGCATTGGAAAAAGAAATGGTTTTTATTTAGTTTTTAAAACTATACCTAATCTTTTTTAAAACTTGTTTTTAATATTTTTTAAGCTTTGTATTGAATAGAAAACCAAATTTATATTGATTGTACAGCATTTTTGAATTCTTAATAGTTGAATAACCTTACTCTTGTCTTAAGGATTTTTGGATAGTGAAGTAAGTACTTCACAATTATTACATCAATTGAAAGGAAATGTGTACTAGAATGGGGGAGATAGACAATAAATAGCGAAACTTATACTGTTTAAATTGTTTGACGGGATTAGTTTACTTTCGGGAAACTTTTATTGTCATTTAATAGCTGGGAGGGGAATTTAGATTTGATAGAACGTATGGTTTTTGAAGGCTAGCTATTTATTTGGCGGATTTTTCATATCTTGATAAAACTTTTGGGTTAGCTGTGGCACCAAAATTTTTGAAGACATGCCGAGATCACGCAACCATAACTTTTTGATACTTGGTGAATTATTTTATTTTAATAGAACGTTAGGTGGTTTTTAGGGGGGAGGGGGAGTATCGCAACGTGGAATATGTTGAATTGGTGCAAGAAACTCTGCTAAAATTTCTGTTGCCGTTTTTCTCTCCTGTTACACTTGAGTTTTAAATGTTGGTGAAACCTTGGCTGATTTTTAGAGTTATTTGGCAGACTATTCTACTTTAATTGACTATTTTTAATAACTATTAAGTGCATTATTTTTCGATTGAATGAAGATTTTTAATATTGTTTAATGGTTTGTTCTACCTAAAAATCGAAGTTTTGCTTTTAAATTTCAAAAAATGCTTCAGCAAAACGGCTTTTGGTTACGTTTGAAAAACAGACAAAGGGGTTTTTTGCTTTTGTTTTTTTCGACTAGTTTGGCGTATTTTGAAAATGGGCCGAGTATTCCGTACAACGATAATTCCTGCACATTTAATGGCCCTATTTATTTATGTGGAAGAGTTTTTATATTTTCATTGAACTTTTATTCGATGCATTCAAAGATTTTCACCAAATTACTCAAAACGAGAGCTTATTTATTTTCAAACGTTACCAAAATCAATATTGCTGAAACTTAAATTTAATGTTAATTTAAAGGAGAACAAATTGGCGATGAAAGTCTCCTTTGATGAAATTGTTTCTTTCATTTTTGCTCCTCTGATCCGCTAATTTAATGAGCTTTTTTTTTTCATTTTAAATATTTAAGAGCCTTTTTTTTATTTGGCGAATTGGTTTGTTAAAACTACTTTGATATCCCCCCCACAATCGGAAATTTGGCGACTTTATTTTCTCGCCAAGCAAAATACCTGTTTTTTTGCTACAAAACTTTTTTAAGAAACTCAAAAAATGGTACAAAATTCAAGAAATACTAAATTTGGCAACAGCAAAAACCTAAAAGCTGAAAAAACCTAAATTGGCAACGCCAAAATAAGAAATAGCAACCCTAAAAAGTCCGTAGGGAGTGCCAGATTTGACGCGTTTTTTTTTTTTTTGTGGGGGGAGGGGGGGTACATCAAAGTTATACCAGTTTATTTTTAATGGATTCATTAGATACTCTAATTTTCATCAAAACTCCCCTTAAAGAGAAAATAAAATATTTTATCTTCCGATATTTCCCGAAATTTAATAACGCGCCAAATTTTCAACTATCGATATATCCCCTGTTTAATTTTAAAATTTAGCTACATTGTTTTTCGTAACAATTTATTAGCAGATTAACGTTTTATCAGTTAACGTTTTTGAGCAGTTAACATTACTTACGTATTACCTCCACCGTAGCTAAAGATTTGGAGATTCAAACAGGTTTGACTTTTTTTTTTTAATTAAAATGTTTCAAGTTATGATAGTTCCGTCGAGATCGTTAGTTCTCAGCAGCAATAAATCCATTTTATCCCCAATTTACCCTTCTTCTACACAACTGCCCATTTCTAGAAGCACTAAATTTTGACTTCATCAAAGAAAGCTATTCAGCCTGAATTCTGATTATTTGAATCGAAAAAGAAGAAGCTATCCGAATTACTGAATTTTGACAACTATTACAGGCATTACTGTTACAAACATTGGCACTTATGCTCCTTGTTGAAGGTTTAAAACTTTGCGGAAACTGAAAAAAAAAAAAAAAGAAAATATATAACAGTCTTACTTATTAAGTTATTGTAAAAGATCCATCGAGCACTCGTTAGGTTTTGAGTGCTCTTTGCAAAATTAAATTCTTAGTTCAGTTTTGCATAAAATAAAGCCAGATGCTTTCTTCTGGTAGAAAAAACTGGGGGGTCAAAATGCTCGTAATAATTGCATCCGTGCCGATAGTGATGCTACATGAAAGAATGGGTGCTATATCGGGAGATCATACTGGGTCTGTAAATGTTAATGTCGCTAATGCAGCCCCATTCGAAAGAAAACTTATCAAAATCTTCTTCAATGTTATCTTCAAGTATGAAAAGTTTGTAATTTCCACTCAGCACTCTAACCAAAATGATAATCGCCGAAATTAAAAATGTTTATAACGAAAAGGAACCCACAGAAAATAAATAAACAAAAATAAAAACACTCTATGAACTTAATAAAGATCTGGCACCCAAGTAAAACCTCAATCTATTACAAATAGGAAAGATTATTCAGTACCATTGAGATCTAATACTAATAGGAGAGTGAACTCAGAGGTCATATTTTTGCAAGCAAGTATGACAAAAGGATTGCTGTTTTGGCATTTAAACTCAACTTTCATTATGTGACGGTTTTGCCATGAATTTTTTGAATGGTTGATCTGCTCAGTTAAGGATATCAAAAGAAGCGGACTTTTCCATTGAACAAGCTGTTTCGTTATGTGAAACGGTTTACCGTACTAGCTGGAAATTCAGACGGCGAGCTTCAGTGCTGAAGTATGAGAGGTTCTCTCTCTTCTTAGGGCCATGCTCCACATCGACGTAAAGCAGAAAAAATAGGCAGAAGCGTAAAATGGATTCAATAGTGTTCCTATGGAAAGTACCCGGATTTTCGGTTTCTGCCTTCAGTTTCGGTCGCGTTTTACGCTGATGTGGAGCATGGCCCTTAGAGTTATAGCTCAATGGTCATTACAGACTGTCTCTGGCATTTATTGTAAAATCCGTTTAATCAAGCGCGTAATATTAAAACATATTTATATTATGTTCACTGTCGTTAACACTTGTCGAACCTTCCGTGTGAAATTTTAGCACATTTTGCTTTATGTGGCCGCATTTATGTTTATTACAGTTCTGGGAAGTCATCTCTGATGAGCACGGAATAGATCCCACTGGTACTTATCATGGTGATTCAGATTTGCAGCTGGAACGTATAAATGTGTACTATAATGAAGCAACAGGTAAGTTGGGGCTATTATTATTGAAAGAATGTTGAATTCGAAATGTTATAAATGCGAAAACACAAGCCACTAATTTCTGCTGTTGTTCACATAGCATTTTTAGGAATTGGTTGTGTTTTGATTTTCAAGGTGTTTTTTTTTTTTGACGGAATTGAGAAGTACGGCGAATACTGAACAGCTCGTTAGAGCAACCAAAAATTGCATTTTATCCTTGTTTTAGACTCATCAGTATGAGGCGATAACCATAGTGAATCCGAAGGCGCCACACGGGAGGCCGCTTCGCTATCCCGTTATGTGGCCACACGCTAAAAGGTACAATGAGGAGGACTAAAATACCTACCAGTATGATACTCCGCTTCTACATGAGATTTCTTTCCTTCAACTCTCAGTAATCGTAATAATGACAATTTTGAATGTAAGGCTACTCTGGATTACATAATGAAATTCATTTCAATGGTCTGTTATATATATACAGGGTGTCCACTCCAATCGTGGACCAATAGCTAATTTCTAAACCGTTAGAGATACGCATATAGTTTATTTAGGAAAAAATCTCCAAATTATGAAAGGAATTTTTGGTCTATTCAATGTTTTTCAAAAAATCAAATTTTGAAAGAGTTACGAAATTTAAATTTTTATACAGCCCCCCAGTCCTATCAATCATATTTAGTAAAACATTCTTGACACTGTAACGTTTAAAACTAAAAAAAAATCACTCCTCTACCACAAAAATTGACCGAGTTATGACGTTTTGAAAAATCAAGATTTTGCATTATTTCATGACGTCATCGAGAGATCGCTTAAGGGACCGTATGCGAAATCCTTCAAAATCTTGATTTTTCAAAACGTCATAACTCGGTCAATTTTTGTGGTAGAAGAGTGATTTTTTTTTAGTTTTAAACGTTACAGTGTCAAGAATGTTTTACTAAATATGATTGATAGGACTGGGGGGCTGTATAAAAATTTAAATTTCGTAACTCTTTCAAAATTTGATTTTTTGAAAAACATTGAATAGACCCAAAATTCCTTTCGTAATTTGGAGATTTTTTCCTAAATAAACTCTATGCTTATCTCTAACGGTTTAGAAATTAGCTATTGGTCCACGATTGGAGTGGACACCCTGTATATATATATATATATATATATATATATATATATATATATATATATATATATATATATATATATATATATATATATATATATATATATATATATATATATATATATATATATATATATATATATATATATATATATATATATATACATATATATATATATATATATATATATATATATTATATATATATATATATATATATATGGAATTAACGAGGTTCAACTGTGTTAACTTATAAGCAATGACTATGCACCCTTCTTTTATGTCGTTGACTTTTATATGTTTCACTCTCGAATATATATTTATACTTAGGTGGAAAATATGTTCCCAGAGCAGTATTGGTCGATTTGGAGCCAGGAACAATGGACTCTGTTCGTTCGGGACCATTTGGACAGCTATTTAGACCTGATAACTTTGTTTTTGGTAAAAATGAATTTGTTACTATTTTAATGTAGTGTTATGTGAATGCACATAAAATTTTCTACCGTTAATTTTCAGAACGTCATACAACTGTTAAATGTCATGTTTGCAAAAAAATACTTGAAATAATTTCATTAAAAATCGAATATTCCATGGCAACCGTGACCAGACAGTTGGTGATATATCTATTCATTTCCATCTTGTTTTCACTACATAAATGCAATTGTAACTTGTGAAAAACTTTCTAGACATCATGAATTACATTAGATTAGTTAATACTATTAAAATCTGCCCGCGTCTGTCTGTCTGTCCATCTGAAGCTTGAACTCCTCAAAAATCGCTGATAGTAGAGCATCAAACATAGTACCATTCGATTTGAAATTTTCTAAGGAAAACAATAAAACCAATCGCGTAATTCTACGACGTTAATTAGCTGAGATATTAACTAAAACGGTAATTTTTTTTTTCACTTTATAGAATTCCAAGACATTTATTTCTTTACGTTGCCATTTGAATTAAAACGTTAAATAAATTATTGAACTATTTAAAATTACAAGACATTTATTTCTTTCTATTGCCATTTTGAATTAAAACGTTAATAAAATTATTGAATTTTTGAAATTCCAAGACTTTTTTTCTTACCGTTGCCATTTTAAATTAAAACTTTAAGAAAATTTTTAAACTATTTAAAATTCCAACACTTCTATTGCTTACCGTTGCCATTTTGAATTAAAACGTTAATTAAATTTTTATACTTTTAAAATTCCAAGACATTTTTTTCTTTCCGTTGCCATTTTAAATTAAAACGTTAATTTAATTTTTGAACTTTTTAAAATTAAAGGGTGTTATTTCTTTCCGTTGCCATTTTGAATACGTGTTACAACAAAGTTCTAACAATTGTTTTTATTCTAATTAATGACTTAGGCAGGAATTCAAGTGAAACACGGACAATCGCAACACCATTGCAATCGCAAACTCCCAAATTTGGATATGTTGCAATCGCTATAAATGCTAATCGCACTGACGTCACTACGGGTGGAGCCAATAAGAGCTCACAAGCAGTAAGCGATCTTCTCTTATTCGCCAAGTAGGCTGTGACGTTTTATCTAGCTCGTTTTTCATAGGCAAGCGTCACGCTGACGTCACGATGTTTTTATCAAGAAACGTTCTAATGTAATTCATTTCCCATAGCGATTGCAATATTCGATCGCCTGTTTCACTTGAATTCCTGCCTTATACTTTTTTTCTGGTACCATTTTGAAAATATGCTTCAAATAAAATTGTAATTGATGTTTTTAGCAGGGACTTTTTTTGGCTGCGATCCAAATATTAAAACAACTTTTTCGTTTAGGATTTCGCAATTAATTTTACAGGAAGAAAGCGGTTTGGAAATAATTGTTTTTGGTAAGGAATTGTACTCGTCATTTAGGAAAAGTGTTAAGTATATGGTACGAGTACTTGACATCGTTTCTATTCCTGACGAAGCGTGTGCAAATAAGTCGATCGACTTTTTGATGCAGGGAAGTTTTTTCGCGAGCCGCTTTTGGCGGGGGTGTAGTTTGTTGAAACTGTCCTGGCTAAAACTTTCTCTGCTTTAAAGGCGAGCCGACTTGGCAGCGAGTTGTTTTTTGAATCTTTCCTCGCTACTTTAAAGGCGATCCGCCTAAGTGGAAAGTAGATTATTGACACTTTCCTCGCTACTTTGAAGGAGAGCCGACTTGGCGGCGAGTAGTTTGTTCAAACTTTCTTCACTACTTTAAAGCCCGTGCAACGCCGGGCCTTGCAGCTAGTATGCATTAAAAAATGTTTGTGGAAAAATTCCAAACAGTGAATCTTGTTTGATTGTAGGTCAAAGTGGGGCAGGAAACAACTGGGCCAAAGGACACTACACCGAAGGAGCCGAATTGGTGGATTCGGTTTTAGACGTAGTGCGGAAGGAGGCAGAAGGTTGCGATTGTCTCCAAGGGTTCCAGCTCACCCATTCACTAGGAGGCGGCACCGGCTCTGGGATGGGCACGCTCATGATTTCCAAGATAAGAGAAGAATACCCAGACAGGATTATGAACACCTTCAGCATCGTGCCCTCCCCGAAGGTAACGAAATAATGTTGCTGTCACTTATGGTTTAGGGTTATATTCATCTCGATTGAGTTCGATCGGATCGAATTCTATTTGCCAGTAGCATAACGAAAAATTTCCTTATGGGTAGGGATACAGTAAATTTCTGGCTGCGAAATCGGTAGATTGGAATATTGGTAAAAATCACTTCAGACTTCCCAACACTATTTATGGGGTTAGAAAACTCTAGCAAATAGCTATTTCGGGGCTATTATAAATGAAGCCCCATCATCAGTGCAAAAAGATGATGGTTCACTGACCACAGTCAAGTGAACCAAGAATGCGAGGGTAAATAAACAGAACAGAAAGAGTAGGTAAGCAGAAACTATTACGTCATGGGTTAAACACGACTTCTGCGCAACAAAGATTACGTCACTGATGAAGAAGTTTTTTAATAAAAGATTTCCAAATGTTAGGGAAAGGAGGGGTGCTAGACAGATCATTGACAACTAAATCAGAATTTTTCAAGATATAATAGGATTCCCAAAAATCTAAATCAAAAATCGAAGAACAACTATGGATAATTTTTGCAGAGGAAAAATCAAAAATATGGTCACATGACCAACAGTGTTGGGCAATGGAAGAGCGTTTGAAATCCTGTTTTTTAACACAATTTTCATGTTCTTTAACACGGAATTTTAGAGCACGTCGTGTCAGTCCTATATAAGTTAACTTACACTGGCATGAAATATTATAAATACCCCATCTATCAAGACCCTGAACTGGATGTTTGAGTTGCGAAAATTGTAATTTATTCACTGGAGAAAAGGTGACAGAAAAATTTAACTTTTTTAAAATTCTGGCAATCTGAAAGCTGATTCTGGGAAAATATGGTAAAACAACGGTGTTTGAATAGTTCTCCGAATTAGGCGTTTGATTTCGACTAGTAAGATTGATTAATTTCTTATAAATGTTATCTATGACACTGACTGTGAACCCCCGGTCCATAGCAATGCTTTTCAAATAATTGTAGTAACGTGTAAACACGTTGTCTTGCATTTTTAACTTCATTAATTGTACAAAGTTTTCGACTGCTTTTCTTACAAACTATTTATAGGTACTTGTGTTGTAATTACAGCGTGCGGCGTCACCTGTTGGCACCTGTTTAAACTAATTTTTCACAATTCTGCATCTGATTTTACGGCTTTCACAATGAAAAAAAGTTTGTTTCATTCCAAAATCGTCATTTAATTTCGAGTT
Organism: Uloborus plumipes; assembly: GCA_038373865.1. Lineage (NCBI taxonomy): Eukaryota > Metazoa > Arthropoda > Arachnida > Araneae > Uloboridae > Uloborus > Uloborus plumipes. The sequence continues at coordinate 5,968 of JAXGGA010014181.1, read as the reverse complement.
ATACATTTTTGTAATCAGGGAGTCTTTTGCTGTACACTTTGTACTAGCTGAGTCATTTACCGCCACATCATAAACTAAATGCAGAGAACATTTGATTCTCCACTGTCAACAAATAGTTTCCAAACCCCACAATTTTTTATACTCCTTACTACAGGTCAAATTCAAAAGAAGATTTGTTCTGCCGTAACTTCATCCACGCTTCCTTTCAGGTTTCTGATACTGTTGTGGAGCCTTATAACGCCACGCTATCGGTTCACCAGCTGGTGGAGAACACAGACGAAACCTTTTGCATCGACAACGAAGCTCTGTACGACATCTGTTTCCGCACTCTTCGACTGACAACACCAACCTACGGAGATCTCAACCATTTGGTGTCAGCCACCATGTCCGGAGTCACAACATGCCTTCGATTTCCTGGCCAACTTAACGCAGATCTAAGGAAGCTGGCGGTCAACATGGTGCCGTTCCCGCGCTTGCATTTTTTCATCACCGGATTTGCACCCCTCACTTCTCGTGGGAGCCAGCAGTACCGGGCCCTCACTGTTCCCGAATTGACGCAACAGATGTTCGACGCCAAGAACATGATGGCGGCATGCGATCCTAGACATGGTAGATATCTCACTGCTGCTTCCATTTTCAGGTGAGATACAAAAAACACATATTTAATTTTAATGCTTCCCATAAAAATTTTGCTTACATTTTTAAAAAGTAAGTACCGTAAAAGTCTGCGCGAACTCTTTATGAGCTTTTACAAGTTATTTGTAATAAATTTCTAGAAATGCAACATGAGTGTTTCATATTTGTATAGTAGGTCATCATTACCGAAGTTTCTCTTTGAAGCTACGTCTACGTATGAGTTAATGTTTATTTTTTATCATCTCAATTATTTAAAGAATTGTGTTACCTCAGTAGTAACTTATATTTGAATAACTGAAAACCCATTGCAGCCACGAATGCGTTTTTACTGTAACCAAAAAAAAAAAGTGTGTGAGTGATTTTTTTTTTTTTTTGAAAAGACGATTAAAAAACAAATTATAGAACAGTATGTCAAAGAACGTTTCAACAATTTTCAGGTGAACAAGTGGTTAAACTCTGTTTCAGGGGGAGGATGAGTATGAAGGAAGTGGATGAGCAAATGTTGAACATACAGAACAAGAACAGCAGTTACTTCGTGGAATGGATCCCAAATAACGTGAAGACAGCCGTATGCGACATCCCACCCAGAGGCTTGAAGATGTCCTCTACCTTCATTGGCAATAACACCGCTATACAAGAGCTCTTCAAACGCATCTCAGAACAATTCACAGGTAAATTCTAAAAGTGTTAACTCAGTGTTTTTTATACGATTATGGAGAGGCGGACTGGCCCGGTCAGCCAGTCGGGACTCCTCGACGGGGCCAAGTCGCCAAACGGGCCAACTTAAATAGCTTTAAATAATTCTCACTCCTTTCTCTAACATTTCTAAAAAGTTTTTTAAGTTTTTACCCTTCAAATCTAAGTTGAAATTGTGGCTGAAGTAACGGGTTAGCATTCTTCAGTATTTAGCAGTGGAGCGGATCCAGATGCTGGTTCTGAAATTGGTCATTTCCAGAAGAGGGGTTCAAAACTATCCTTTTTTACTCCTGTAATTGGAGGTTTTTAGGCGAATATTTTGAAATATGAATCACCAAAACGCTGGAGTCGCTTTAGGCTACGTTTAACCACTTAAAGAGGGGAGGGGAGTGTATGACTCCCTTCTAGATCCTCGCCTGGTAATAAGACTCATTCTACACAGAAAATTTCAAGCGTAGATGAACTACCTTTATGCATCCGTCTTAGTATTCATGGGGAAATAAAGATAAGTCCGATAAAATGCTAATCGACAAGAAAACAAGGAGAACTCGAAAAGTTTGATCAGTTGCAGATTTCCCATATCACAAATGTCTCAATTGCAAGGGGCAACATAGAGGCAACGAAGTGGGTGCAAAAATGTACGAAATAGTTTGTTTACATAGTTCTGTAACTCACAAAGGGGCCCCTAAAATATGCATTGTGACGAGCCCCCAAACCTGTAAATCTGCCTCTGAGTTTGACCCCTGCAGTCTCATACGTTGACGTTATCTCATCATTTGAGGCAGCAAATATACTGAGGATTCTGAGGACAATACTGAGGATTCAAGTCTAAAATTATTAAAAGATAACCTTAACATTCGCTTATTCGCTATGTTCACTGTTTAGTGTAAGTACTCAGCTAGTTATAACAGATTGAACTGAATGCTCGATGTTGGCATGAGATTTCCTTTGTCTACTGCAAGCTATCGACACTTTTATCGCATAACCTCAGAAAAGATGAAATGTAGACTGCGATAACCTATGAATCTGAAGCAGCTCTCAGAAATATATGTTTGATGTTATTCCTTATTTATGGAACTTCCCTTTAAGCTTACAACGTTAATTAAATACGTTAATTCTATAACTGCTGACATTGATGGTCTCAACTCAAAAATAGTATTCAAACCCAACTTTTTGCGTCAGAACTGGTGAAAATTTAGAAATTTTCTTTTTGCTTTGAAATGTATTTTAAGGGAGAAGATCTCATAAATCTCGCATCTTTTCCCCATCCCGTTTTTAAAGGATCAATATCAAACAATCTCTGTGAAGAGCTCCAGGATATTTCCCCTGACGTCCCTAAACAAAGATTGAAAGTACATTTTGAGACTTTCAATTCTAAAAGAATTGCTGGAGAGAGGACACATACTTAACTTCCGGCTACATGCGGTCTGAAAACAACTTATACTTTAATTAATTATTTCTATAGCTATGTTCCGTCGCAAAGCCTTCCTTCACTGGTACACTGGAGAAGGAATGGACGAAATGGAATTTACTGAAGCAGAATCGAATATGAACGATCTGGTGTCCGAATATCAGCAATACCAAGAAGCCACAGCTGAAGAGGAAGGAGAAATGGAAGAAGAAGAAGATGCTTCCTAAAAAATGAACTCTTTCAAGTTGTTATTTAAGGAAAATATTCATTTTCAATAGCTTTGACTGCATTCAATGTTACTTTTTCTTATGCTCTCAAAATTTACTTTTCTGTTTACTTTTCAAAAGTGAATTAATGTTCTGTTTCACGATGGTTCTAAATGAGTTCGTTTGTTTCTTATGTATTTTCAAAATTCATGTTGCTGCTAATGATAGTTCGATATTACTTATGATAATATTTAAAAAATGAGCAAAAGTGCATAATCTAAATTTTAAACATAGCAACTTTGAGAAAAAAAAAACTCTTCGAAGTTTTCTGGAAGAAACTTTTTCTTCTATAGGTGAATTTGTTTTCCCTTTATTGCAATAAAAAACTTGTTATTAGAAAGTAAAATTTATTTATAGTATACTTAAGTTGAACTTCAGACCTAATTAAAAGATAGAGTTTACAGCGCACCATTGAGTTGATTTAATTTTGTTAATTTATTACTTTTTTCAAAATTTGTGCTTACATCAAAAGCATCTTATTTTTGCTTTTAATGAAAAGAAAATCTATTTGAGGTATCTAAACTGAATTCAGAAGAACAATGTTAACTTAAAAGAAATTTCTTGAAATTCTTATCAAAAAAAAAAAAGGAAAAACATTTGGAGGAATGAATTAGAAAGAAAAGATGAAGCAAAGCTCTGTCAGAAAAAAAAAACCTAATTTTCTGATAAATGAGTACTTTCTCAATCAAGCCAAGTTTTAAACATTTTTTCCCCTCAAATTTCCATGCTGTATAGTTGTTGATTACTCCGTGCTTATTATAATAGTTCTTATTTTGCATAAAATTCTACTCATACATTTTTATTCATGCCAAATATTATTCAAAAAGAACACTCATTTGTCATAATATTTTAAAAGTTATACCGTAATACATGAAGCTATCATCCATATTTATTGAGTAGTCTGTGCTGACTGAGCAAACAATGCACACACAGCCAGAAATACTAAAAAACTGAAATTTGGATCATAGATTTATTTAGTAACATAAGCACACGCAAAGGAAGGATTTTTAAGAATTCAAACTACGGGAGGGGGGAGTAAGAGAGGAACTTTGCGCTATTTCATATAAATTCCTCTAAAACGGGCGAGAGTTAACGGTTGAACCTGTTTTTGAAAAAAACTCGAAGTTTTAGGAGGATCTTTGATAACCCGGTCTCATCTTCGTAGGGCGCTAATTAACGAAGAGATTATTTTAAAATGCATTTTGTGCCCTAACAGCTCTTTCTATGAACAGAAATTATCCCAGAAAATATGATAAAACCATTTTACCCGAGTCAAATTCCTTTTTTTTTTTACCTCTTGAACGTTTTTGGGAAAAGGATAAATTAGTCCTCACATGTATTGTAGGGTTGCCAAATTAAAGAACTGTAAATGTATGTGCTCCTGGGGGGGGGGGGGTGATAGATAAAGTCTAAACATCGAATTTTAATAACCCACAACTTAGAGTTCAACATCAAACTTTTTTCGCAAATATTCATGAAGAAAAAAAAATACACAATGAGCATATGAATCAAAACTACTACCATAGGTATCATGGATTTATTAATCTACTATCATAGGGGAGGGGGGGACACTTTTAGTTTCTTTGAGATTAAACACAATTTCTTGAAACAGAAAGCTTTTTTTCAGTATTATCTAACAACTATTTCACCCCTATTGTAAAGTTTTCAAAAAAATTTATAAATTGTATAGAATTTTTCTTTCCTGCAACTCGGTGATAAGATAACTTTAATAATGTAAAAACTAAAATGTTAAACCAATTACGATCGAATTTCGACCTAGCTAGACACAAGTCTTCCAGTGTTATTTTTGTGAGCCATTTCAAAACTTTCAGATACGATCGACTGAGAGCTTCTGCTTACGACTAAATGAACTGTAATAAACTGTAAAACTAGTAATTTTACAGTTTCTTACTCTAAAGTTAGAAATTTTACAGTTTATTACTGTAAAATTAGCAATTTTTACAGTTTATTACCATAAAATTAGCAATTTTTACACTTTATTACCATAAAATTAGCTGTATTATACTGTAAAAACAACTATAATTTTTTAGTGTACGTCCGCATATTAATATTGCTTCAAAGTGTTTTTCCTTTCAGAGTCGAAGCTAATAAAAATTATATAATAAATACAATTAAAAGAGAAAGAGAGAGAGAGAAAATGGTTCTTTTATGAAACATTTTAAAGAAATGGTGTGACATCGATACTAATGTTTTTGTTTAAGTATCGATGTTTTTCAAACGTCGATATTTTGGGTCTATGTGTGTGTGGGATTTTATTCATTTTTTGAAGGGGGGGGGGGAGGACCTCGATGTTTTATATTTCAACTAAAATGTTTCGTAAAAATGATTACACTTGTTAAAAAATTTACATCGATAATCAGTAGGTGGGCCATTCCAGCGAAAATGGTACAAATCATGTCCGAGAATTTTTTAAAATCAATTTTAATAACTACCACCCATTAAGTGCATTTTTTATTGGTTCTCCATTTAATTTTGTGCCATCAAGTATCAATTGATTAGGTATAATCCGTTTAGAAAGGACACAAAAAAAAATAAAAAAAATATCTTTGTCAGAAGAAGGGAAAAATGACGTGTCCCAGCTTCAAATTGCTAGAATTTTAAATGTGATTTAAAATTAAACTGAAATGTAACAACAAAATAAATGACACTGCACTGCACAAAAGATGCTTCTGACACCATTTCTGCAGATTATTACGCAAATGAAAGAAAAATTCCCCAAAAAACACTATTATTTATCCATGTCCCTAGATTTTCTATGTTTCGAATTATCCACTCTGTTACAAGTCTTTGGAAATAAAATAAACAATTGCATTCAATCTGATATATATTTTTAAAAATATAGGTAGTATAACTGCCGTGATTAGCTTGCTACATTGAATTATGTCAGTCAACAACCAGGTGAGCCTAGTTCTTTTCTTATGGTAGTTAAGTTTGAACT
>JAXGGA010014180.1:0-32889 GCA_038373865.1 Uloborus plumipes | reverse complement strand
TTTATAAATCTGGAACTTAAAACCAACTTTTTCATAAAAATGTGTTATGTTTCAGACACAACCAATTTATTTAATGCTCAGGTTTACAAAAAGAAAACTGCGGTAATAAAACTGTCAAATGATAAGGGATACTTGGAATATTTATTCTAATGGGATAAAAATTGCTACTTAGCCTGCATTTAAGTGCAATAACATATTGTATTTAACAGAATTAAAATTGCTTTTTCTTTCTCAGAAAATTCAAGAAAATAATTATAATACTATAAAAAATATAATAACAAGAACAACAACAACAATAATAATAATAATAATAATAATATAAAAAATATAATAACGAGAACAACAACAACAACAACAACAATAATAATAATAATAATAATAATAATAATAATAATAATAATAATAATAATAATAAATGTATTTAACTCTCCATCATTAATCGCCAACATTCATTAATGTTTATTACGCATTTTGCTAATTTATTTTTGAACAAATTTTTCGGAATCATGAATCGCTTGCTATATGTCACTAAATGTACTGATTTTGTAACACTTCATTTAGTTTCCTGAAGTAGACTTAAGGAACTCTGTATGTGGGTGATTCTACAAAAATAAGCAAATTTGTATTCCATACTGATTGCTCTTTTTGTTTTTAATTTAATAAAAAACTATTTTGGGAATATTTTTATGCGTCTTGTTTTCTATAATTTTCGTTATCAATAATGTCAATATTTAATTATTATTCATTTGAAAAAAAGGATATTCGATTGAAATGTCATCCACATGCTCTGTCCCATAGGTGCAATTTTCACAATCAATGGAATATAGATTTTAAAAAGATAAGTGATTTTTTTTTCAAGAGTTTTTTATTTATAAATATGAATGTGTGCAAGATGTAAATCACAAAAAAAGCAAAATAATATGAAAATAATATCTCTAAAAGTTAATATAAACTTTGTCCCAGCGATTATCAGTCATCCACATGTCTAAAAAGTGTAGATATTTTTCTCTAAAATGTTTTATTTCAAAATCTGGCAACACATCTAAAAATAAAGCATGGAACTTTGTTATTCCTGGCTGAGGATTAATTTTGCTATTCTGCAATTACTTTTTGATAAAAAGCAAGCTAAACTCAACTTTCAAGGAAAGTGTTTTTTATCTTTGTCATTAACATGCCCCACAGAATGCATGTAAAATGTACATGTAAATAAATTTTGATAATGAATAATCCTAAGGCTTACATTTGTGGGTTCTAATTCGAAGTGAAGCCAAAAAATATTCAGATATGACTTTTGGAGAACACAATTACTTGTGATTTGTCATTCACATGCCCTTTTTCTATTGTCCTTCACATGCCCCAATATAAGACACGTAGATGAATCAAAAGCCAAACTATGACAGTACAATGTTTAAAAATTATGTCTAACAGTTTACTGGTTAAAAAATTTCATTAATATACCTATTGTGTTTGTGTTATTCACATACTTTCTGTGTTAAATTCACATACCCATTGTGTCATTCACATGTCCTTTTTATCATTCACATATGCCTTCAAAAAAATAAAAATCCAAAAATACAATAAAATACAAACATTTAAGCTCTGCTGATATTCTATTTTAATTATGTAACTTATCAAGTGCTTTGCTGATTTTTTTCAGATTTTTAATTTTAAATTATTTTTTTGAAATCTACATGTTAGAAATATTCCCATTTTTGTAGAATCACCCATGTATAATCTGAGTTAACATCTTTGTAAAACAGTTTTACTTATACCAAGACGCTTGATGCAGTGAAAGCACACTACAGAGAAATTGTGGAGATTACATATTGCTTAATGGATTCTTAGCAACCTCCACATAGGCCCAATGGGTAGTGGAATTACGTATTTACCAGTAACGGATTAGGAAACGCAGCAAGATCTCAATGCAACGAAATATCCATTTTAATTAAATAAAAATTGAATCCTGTTTTAATCGAAATTGCATTGCTTGAATTTTATTAGACTTTAAAATACTGTTACAACGAACAAAATGTGTGATGCCTACAAGCTCGTTGTAGTGAAATTTCACTGCATTCGCAACATCAGAATTTTGTTATTATTTGATTAGCTTAGTAAACTTGTGAGTCGTGTGCTTTTTGAAAGTTATCCGGTAAATATAACTAAATATGTATTTAGATTTTAAACTGTTTTCTTTAGTTTGCAGAAGTACGCTATTAGAAGGAAACAAAATGTTCTCTAAATTGCGATCTACGTAAAATAGTTTTATTTATAGCAAGGTGTCTATTCAGTGAAAGCTCATTACAGATAAATTGTGGCAGTTGCTGCTTACTTAACTCAGAGGTAAGTAAAATCACGCATTTACCAGCTATGGATGAAAACATGGTCTCTACATGGTTGTTTTTCAGTTGTCATTTCTGCAAACAATTTTATGTACAACAAAATGCTTGATGCAGGGAAAGTTCGTTACAGAGAAATTATGGAGGTTGTACTTAGTGAACTCAGTATTTAGTGAAATTTACCAGCGTAATTTTGCATGGCCAAATTCTCAAAATCTTCCAATTCATTTAGTGAAAATATTATTTGGGCGTCTGGTTAGAGTTATATGATAAAACGCTAAATATAGATTAATAACTTAAATATTCTGTATTTTTTTTACACCTCGTTCTTCATTTTTTTTCAGAAGAACTGTATATATAAGGAGGAGGAGACAGTCCTCCGGGGGAGTTGTCATCTCAGTAAAACAGTTTTAGTTTTAGCAATATGCTTGATACAGTGAATTTTCACTACGAAGAAATTGTGGAAGTTGCTTATTGGCTAAATGGGCAGTAAGAAACCTTTGCATAAGCTAAGTGGTTGGTGAAATTATTTATTTACCTATTGGGAAATACACTGCGATGCAAAAGTTTAGACAAAATGCAAATATGTGAATAAAAAGAGAACTATTCAACGAAATACTTTCAAATTTCTACTGCAGGTACACAACATGGTCCCAAATACGTGTCTGGAGTTCTTAGAACTATAACTGGAATCAACTTTTGGATATTACAAAAGACATTCTTTAACATTGTTGCAAAAGTTTAGACAATAATCAGATTTTATGCAAATATCCCTTGAAATGTGATTGGTGGAGGAAAAGCGGGACTGTATTATTCATTTATAAAGTGCAGAGATTGCTGAAAAAAAAATTAAAATCTCAAAAGCTCTTTGGTTCTCGTGTAAAGAAGATGAGAAAGTTTGGAAGCCGAAATTTGAAAATGAACCTTCTTTATTAATTTTTTGTCTTTTAAATCGGTTCTAGTATGGTAGTACATTGTTTTTTACTTTGTGGAGAGCAAATTCAGACATGCGTATCGATCAAAAAGTCCAAAATATATAAAAATATATATATATATTTCTTAAGGATGAAGGAATTGAAAAAACGGCTCAGACTGACGATTCACCCCTCAATCCTACAAAACTTCAACTTGGGTCAAAAACAGCAAGTTACAGCATAAGTAGATGAACAACTGAATCGGAATGAATAAAAAAAAAAACAAAGAATTGTGCTTGAGTCTTTTTAGATAGAGTGTCCCAAATAAGCCAGATTTTATTGGTAAAAGCAGCACAACATATGATCATTGGATATTTCTCAAGTCCCGCGAAAAGAATTATAATCCATCTAGGCCATCCCAATTTTAATAATTTTTATCAAAGAAAGTACCATTCATTTTTTAGTCACGATGATACATATACTGCTTTTCACATTAAAATCTGGCTTATTTGGGACACTCTGTCCGAAAAGGCTCAAGCACAATTCTTTGTTTTTTTTTTATGCATTCCGATTCAGTTGTTCATCTACTTATGCTGTCACGTGCTGTTTTTGACCCAAGTTGAAGTTTTGTAGGATTAAGGGGCGAATCGTCAGTCTGAGCCGTTTTTTCAATTCCTTCATCCTTAAGAAATATAATTTCTCTTGGACTTTTTGATCAATACGCATGTCTGAATTTGCTCTCCACAAAGTAAAAAAAAATATACTACCATACTAGAGCCGATTTAAAAGACAAAAAATTAATAAAGTAGGTTCATTTTCAAATTTCGGCTTCCAAACTTTCTCATATTCTTTACACGAGAACTAAAGAGCTTTTGAGATTTTGATTATCTATTCAGCACTCTCTGCACTTTATAAATGAATAATACAGTCCCACATTTCCTCCACCAATCACATTTCAAGGGATATTTGCATAAAATCTGACTATTGTCTAAACTTTTGCAACAATGTAAAAAAATGTCTTTTGTAATATCCAAAAGTTGATTCCAGTTATAGTTCTAAGAACTCCAGGCACGTATTTGGGACCACATTGTGTACCTGCAGTAGAAGTTTGAAAGCATTCCGTTGAATAGTTTTCTTTTTATTCACATATTTGCATTTTGTCTAAAGTTTTGCATCGCAGTGTATTTGCAACATTAGCATTATGTAGCGTTTCAATCAATTTACTGAAAACGTAATTTGTGTGTTTTGTGAGAGTTATCAGGTGAATATAGATGACCTATTCTAACTTCTTTTACACCTCTTTTTTTAAATTTTCATAAGTACTCCATTAGAAAAAAACAAACTGTCCTCTAAGGTTCCATTTCTGTAAAAGTTTTATTTACAGCAAGATGCTTGTTGCAGGGAAAGTTTATTCCAGAGAAATTACGAAGGTAGTTGCTTAATGAGGTTAATACCTAATGGAATTACGTATTAACCATTTATGAATTTGGAAACATCTTCAAGAACAGCCTCTTGTACTTTTCCACTCAGCTTAGCAAAATTATTATTTGTGTGTTTTGAGATATTTTCCCAGTAATATTGTTAAATGTTCTGATTTTATGCAAAATGTCCCCTGATTTGCCATTTCTAAAATCAGTTGAATATATATCAATATGTTTGACACAATGAAAAGTCATTGCGAAGGCTATTTCTAGCGCCCGTTTTCGAACGATTTCCGGAATTTTTAAAAGGAGTAAAAAAAAATAAAATATAACAGAAAACCATACACTATAGTCATAATTAAGTATAACCACTTTTCTAAACGAATTAATAAACAATAAAATCAATGCATTAAAATAAATTTCGCTTACTAAAAAACGTGTTAACATGGGTCGGACTCATTTTATAGAATCTTAGGAAACAAATTGGCTCTTAACACACTCAAAACACAATTTATAGCCAGAGAAAGATTACTTATTCTCATATATATAGGTTTATCAAACCGAAATAGTTAATATTTTGAAGACACTCATTTTAGAACTGACTAGCAAACCCGATGTCAGCAAATTTTGATTTGTTTGAATTTCAAATTTCATTTATTCATTTAATATGTCGCACCCTTGCTACAAAAGTGCCGCAACTCAAAAATTGTAATTTTTGAGTTATGACCGTCATTAGACGTAGTTTACACGTCTATACTAATATTCAAAAGAGCCAGAAGTTGCATTGAAAAATCAGCCGCCAGAGGGCGTTTTGTTGTTATCAAGATGCATAGGACCCCTTCTACTGAAATGCCACATCTTGAGTTGTCGTCCAGCCGTCGTAAAGTAACGTGCGTAACTAACGATCATAATTTGAGATGTATCGGTCTTCATATTGACAAATTCAAAAATACTAAAATGAGCTTAGTCAGTCCGGGAACAGTTTTTTGTAATTCCTGGAAAACGTAGTTTTTTGAGTTGTGGCACTTTTGTAGCAAGGGTGCGATGTGTTGACTTAATGAACCACTTCATAATAAGATATCTTCCAAGGTAGATAGATGCGTGACATTAAAATTTTGATCTATGCAAAGGAAACTGATCAAAGGCTATATAATTTGTGGCGATTTTTTTTCTCCAAAAATCGCTGCCACTATTTCTGTTCAGCAGTTTTTGCTTTAATAAAGAGTTATGTTAGCATATAATAGTAATTTTTCCTCCTTAATTTTAATGTTTAATACATTTTAGTTATTTATTTATTATTTACTTATTGAATGTCGGTGTTATCTTGGGAGAATTCAGTAAAAACATTTTGCACTACAAGATTTTTAACGTTTTTAAGTAAAATAGTTTAAGGTAAACGGAAATTTACATGTTTTTGGAAATATTATAGAGTGGAAGATTGATATTAAAATGTTGAGTTCGATAAAACATAAACTGCTTAAATCAATATTGCATCATGCTTTTCGTGATTAAAATCTGCGAAAAATTTTCTTATTCAGCAATTGCTGAGAGAAATAATAGAGAGTTGTATTCAAAAATTTTAACAATTGCTCTTTCTGAATTCCAAATTAATTATTTTTGCAAAGTTCATTGTTATCTTACAAACGCTCACTAAAGAACTTTGTCTCCAAAACATATAATTAAAGTATTAAAAAATGCAAGTTATCCTCATTAAATTTATTTTGCCCAAAAATCCAATTATTTCGTAGCATAAAAATACAATGACGTATTTTTCTCCGCAATTAAAAAATTTAAACACAAAAGCTTCAAGTAATTAATAGAATGAATGCTGTTTTAACAGGAAATAGATTTTTACTTTACTTTAATATCATTAAGCTTATTTCAAATATTTTTGTGCCGGAGTTTGCATCTGCAATATTTTGCTTTTAAAAAACAAAAAAACTTCGGAATTTGAGCTCTCGAGATCTGAAACTAGGTTTGTTAGAGTTCAAGTGCTGAGAAGAAAATAAACAAGATAAATTTGTTACTAAATGTAAATATGATGTGCATTAAAAATAAATTTAACGGTATCTTTACACGCCAAAGAAATATTTGACAGTCAAAACGACCAAATTGTATATTACATTTTCTTCTGTCAATTTACTTTGTTTAAATAACATAATTCCTTGTGATAAATAACATCACAGTAGAAATATAATAAGGGAAAATTTGTTTTATTCACTGCAAATATTTTCATAAAAACTTCAACATAAAATTAGAAGAATTACGAAGCTTTTAAATATATGTGTTCGAGTTTCTTAACAATTTTGGAGTAATTTTAGTGATTTTTAATCAGGGTTGTCTTACAGTTTGTTTGTATGTACACACCGAGTAAAGGCGGTATGTTAAAAAACGAACAAACCATAATACATGTAACTCAAATGAATAAAAAATGCCCCATTAGAGCTCTATCAAAAGTTTTTTATTAAAAACATTAACGATATGTTTCAAAGATTGAAGGTTTAAATATATTTAAGGTAGTCTCCAAGATTTCAGTATACTATTGGAGACAAAAAAATTACAAGTGATAAATTTCATCACATCAAAATGGATAAAATTAGTGTTTTTACTTGCATATTTTTGATTCATTTTACCACCTACACTCTCCATTTTCATATTTGCTCTTCAGCACGAAAACTAGAAGTAATACTGCAAGCTTATATGAAAGTTCTACGAACTTAAGTATAAACATGTTTAATGCAGAAATTTTGCTGTTTCAAAAGAACAAACAAATAACCTTAAAGGAAAATCAATTCGGAAGAAAATGAAACTTCTTCTTTCTCATAAGTTTTGAAACATTGATAGCTTACATATGAAAAATAAATTTAATTTAAGAAATCAATTTAAGCATGGAAACAAGCGGATATGTGAAATAAGTGTAGGGGAAGGACCGTATGTGATAATGCTTGAAAAAACTTACTTGATGCATAGAAAAAAAGAAAAGGATTCCATAAAGTTTACTATCTTTTTCGGAAGAAAATTAGTTTTATGTAAGTTTATATTTAGTTCTTGGGTTTCGGAACTTCATTTCCTAGCACATTCAATTATTTAAATGCCTACAATAACCGTTTTAGCAGTTCAAAACCCAAAAATTTCCCCCTTAATGTATAAGCACTGAATGAAAAAATGTGAGAACCGTAATCAAGGAGAAAAGTGTGATTTTTTTTTTTTTTTTAATGTTTCATTTTCCTATCATAACTACGAGATTCCTAACAACAAAAAGACTGCTAAAAACTATGTATACCACGGTGCTTAAAAATAAAATATTATAACTGCAAAAGTTGTTAGTTGTTCTACTGCAACTGCCTCCACGAATCGTACATTTCTTATTCATGTTTTGGTCATCTAATGGTAATTGTTGTAAAAATTCAAATTCAAATTCGAGAAGAGTCTTGATTTTTTTTTCCTTTTGTAGAAAAAGAAATCACAAAAAAATGTTATGTACAACATTCTTCTGGAGGCAGAAAACATAGACAATGGTATAAGAAATAATTTTCAACAAAATCACGTGTATATTTCAAAAATATTTTATGTCTATTGTAATCGAAAAATATGTATTGTAAACTGATTTCAAACTCTACCAATGCTCAAAAAAAGTGCTCACAACGCGAATGAGTCACTAAAAATGCCCAAATCCAATATTTTTTTTAGTGACTTTGCGCACTTGAATTTGATCATAACGCGATTCGGTGATTTGTATAGATCCAGGTCTGACTTCACACTTGGAGAATGGGTGAAAGGTCCCCATATTTTTAAATCAGTCAAGTTAATTTCCGAAATGAAAAGCAGTGAAAAGAAAAGAAAAAAGAAACAGCTCATCTGTTCTACAGACTACTAAAACTTAAAACAAAATATACTGTTTTTTTTTTTTGTAATATCAAAAAATTAACTTAAAAATGACAAGTGGTGACTAAAACATTAGTCTGTCCCACCTATGATTTTTTTTAAACTCATTTATAAAGATCACATGGATTTGAAACACAGAAGAATTATAGATTTTTTTTTTTAAATGTTTCCATAAAGCTTTCCCAGTAGCAATGATATCGCATTTTGAAAATTCGAATCAGACAACAAATGTTTCGGGTGCGTCCGGATAATTTTGAAATGCATCTCTAATGTTTTTGCGAACAAGTGACATTTTTTTCATTTTCTGCTGGAAAATATTTCCTAGTTTGATTTTCTCATATTTGATTTGTTTTCTCTGTGACATCATTGTTTACTCAACATCAAAAAGAAATGTAACAATACAGACAAATATGGAAATTCCTTTGCACTTCTGATTGCAAAGACTTAGATGAAGAATACGATATTGCTCCAACATAAAAAGTAGAATGAAAAACCGGCAGAAAAATATATTCGAAACTAAAAAAATCTTTTTCATAAGATCAGAAGCTATGCTTTCTTACATATAGAAAACAAATAGTTAAAATCCGTTCAGGTGTAAAAATAAACAGTTTAAGTAAACTAAGCGTAAATTATAAGTTGCTTTTCTTAAAACCTTTTAAAGAGTTTTTTTGATGTAATGAGTAAAAAAGTAAGGACAGTCCGCTAAACTTGTTTCTTCGCGTGGAAAATAACTGGGTGTAAAATTGTGTTCAACAACTATAATTTTATACTACCTTTCGAACCTCATATAGAAGCTAAAATTTCCGCAAAGTGATGTTTTGAAATAGTATCTTTTATACATACGTATGACAACAAAACCTCCTCGGAATTTAAATATTTAATACACGAACTGGCTTCAATGTAGAAAATATCTTTCCACTTTAGACGAGAACATTGAAGAAACAAATTTTTTCTTCAAAACACACAAATTTGAAGATGACGCTGAATTTTTTTAAGGATAATAGGAATGCATTGAAATGCGACAAACGTATTGCAGCAATATTAAAGTTAATGCGATGTTTTTGAAGGTATTATGTGATATATTTCTTACATATATTTCTGTGGCTTGGTTCTAAAAGAGACAATGTCAATTTTTTCACATTCTGTTTTATTTACATCAAAAGTTTCTAATTTAGTAAAACTCTAATTTTGCAAAGGTCAATGTCTAATATCAAACTAAAATTGGTTGTATTGTTGCAGTAGCTTTAAATCCAAAAAGGGCCATTGTCATAATATTTACATAAAATAGTAACAGGTTAAAAAATTTCACATAATAAAATAATGTTTCTTTACACTAACAATAAACAAATACCAAAAAATAATAATGGGAATCTTAATATAACAAAGTTATAGCATTCTAAAAAATCTCAAATTTTTTTTATCGCCTTTTTCTCGAAACTAACATTTTTGACTTAGGCCCTTTTAGAACCAAGCCACAGATTTAGTGTTTCATTTCTCAGAATTATAGTAAGAAAAGTTATCTGCTTTTCATTTTTGAAATACTTCTGCAACTGAACTAGAAGTATTTCGATTTTTTTTTTTTTTTTGAAATTTCAATGAAGGAAAGAGAAGAAACATAAAGGACCGGGTATAGTTGATACATTTCTTATACTTGACTTTTTCAATTTTAGTTACTAACATTACGCACGAAAATCAAATGTCATGCAATACTATTACTATTAACTAGAATCTTCCTTGTTATAATACAACTATTTAAACACAGTTTATCACGGTTGAAAACAAGACATAAAAATTCACTTTGATGCACAAAAAACGATTAGCACTTGCGACTCGAGACCATTGCATCAACTTCACCATTAATCAACTGAACCCGGTTTACCCTATTTTTTTCAAGAATAGAGTAAAGTCACCCAACATAATGGTACTTCCTAATATGCGGCACCTATGTTTTTTTTTTTCTTTTTTATGCATGTATCCGACATTTACGAATAATGTCGGAAATAGGGGTAAAATTGTAGTGACCAACTACTAAAACTTAACAATTTGAAAGTTATTGTTTCGTCTGTTCTAATATTTAATCCTTCGCTTTTAGTATTCATTCGATCTTAAGTACAATGAATGCTTGTGGTTTAGGATGAGAATCTGGATATGGGAGTAGATTGTTAGTTCTCCTTAATTCATAAATTTAAAGAATTTGGTAGTATAACGGTAGTACAACGGTTCAACTATAAAATGTAAAACATAGCGAAATAGTAATAATAATAATGAAATACTTAAATAAGTTGAAAATAACTTCTTTAGAAATAAAGGTGATATTAAACTAATCAAACTTCTAGCAGGGTAATTTAGAGACATTTCGACACCAGGAAGAACTGGACACACTTAAGAAAACAAAGAACGCATCTGGAAAGAAGTTATGCGATAAAATGTCACGTTTGGAAAGCACTACTTGAGTGGCCCAAGGTTCATCGTTGTTTGCCTATCTTGATAGTTTAAAAAATGAGCAAGAAAAGGAATATTAAACTTCCTTCATTTAAGTTCTTGAAGTTTACAAAGCCTTAATCTCATCATAAGAACGGCAATGACAAAAAGCGTGTTAATAGTCAGTTATAGAACGGAATACTGCCATCTTCATACAAATTTGTAATTCCATAATATTTCGGCAGTACAGTAAACTATCGATTATCCGCGGTGCGGATTATCCACGAGGATCTCGGGAAAGAAACAAAAACTATTAACAGATTTTTTTCGACAAAGCACTAATTTAAATTTTGTTTTCTCTTAACATTTTTACCCGCTATGTACTTCATACAATAATTTATTTTACCTGGGCATTATCGTAAGTACGACTTCTTTATAGATTTTATATACTTGAGTACCTCAAATACAAATATTTTTTTATGATGCACCTATCGTCACTGTTTGTACATATCACGTTTTAAGTGGGTGGGATGCAATGATTTTTAAGCAAAAGAAATGTTTTATCTTATTTACCCTTTATTTTGTCCTTTTTCGGATTATCCGCGTTATCCACAATACCCGTGCCACCCGATTCCGCAGATAACCGGGATTGTACTATAGTTAATGGGGTCTCCTCGAAATATCCAGCTCTCAGTAATGCATGTATTTTAAGTCATGTCAAAACAAAATACTTCATATCTTTTCTTTATTATTAATATTACTCTTATTTGATATATTTATGCTTTTGTCTATGGTGTGCTTGTGCCGTGCGTACTTCTCAAGCAACCGAACAGGGTTTAAGTCCTGATGGAGACACTATTCCTGGATATTTGGTCTTCTCTTAAATATTAGAAACTGTTAGGCAGTTAAAAGAATTATAGCGTCTAATGTTAAGGAACATTACATGTAAAGGAATTTGTAAGCTAAATGTTTTTTTTTTATTAAAACTGAAAAATATTCCCAAAATAAAATTTAATCCTCAGAGAAATATAAGTGTACCATGTGCTGCATTGAGACAAGTGTTATTAAAATTTCGTGAAAATTAATCTGAATCATTTTACTTGTCCGTACCAATATTTTTGTGTTTGCATTTTATATTAACTAAATTATATATATTTTGGAACGTAAGCCAACTATATATAATAAATAGAAAAATTAAATTATTAATTAAATCCTAGTCGTAAAAACAAACAAAAATTGTCTGTAATATTAAAAACGAATCGCTTAAATGCAACAGCGCAAAAAAAACAATCGACACAATTTTTTCAATTTTCTTTAGGTATTAAAATCGAGCAGATTCCACTAGAAATTGCACATTGATATTCTAAAATATCTTTTATATAGTATGTATCTGACACTTTTCTGGGTTTGAAAGGATGTTAGATAAATCGATAACATTTTCATATCATATATGCTTTCAGTATATGAGATCCTATTCTTTTTATGCAGTTAGTGTGCTGATTTTTGCAAATAACAAAATTTTCCTAACGAATATGAAGATTTTCGTGAGCGTAAACAGGTTCTTTCAGAAAAAAGTCGTTTCTTTATTTATACTCTGGGCTATATTCAAAAACGCAATTTTCTCACAATGTCTAGAAATATTTTTTAAAATACAAAATTAATGCTTCAAAGTTTTTTGAGAGGGATCTACTATCTACGTCTTTATATATGCAAAAGATATAGAAACAAATGTTCTATTATTTCTTTGCATAAATAACAAAACATCCACTTTTGATTAATATTTCTTTTTCTTATTTATTTTTGATTAATATTTTATAGTTTATCACTGCAAAATTACTGTAAAATTAGCTGTATTATTCTGTAAGAACAACATTTATGTTTTGCAGTGTAGGAAATCGTTTGATCTGATCGCCTTTTTGCGGTGGCCAATTGCGAATAAAATGCTGCTGCTTCTCAATGAAACTTTGCATGCGGTAAATTCTCAACACTTCAACTGAATGAAACGCAATCAGAAAACTTTACAGTATACATTCAGGCAACTGGATCATTTTTTTAATCAAAGCAATCCCAATGCGTACCAGGAATTGGCAGTGTGAGTTAAACACGCAATCAACGTTAACGTAGCTTAATATTTGAAATAAATTATAGCGGTCAAATTTTTTGGCCAAACTCATCTCATGTGTACATTATCAACATTATCTTCGATTTCAAAATATTTCAGCTTAAAAAATTTCGATCTTTATTTCATGCACGTAACGATAATTTATAAATACTTTTTACACGAAAAAAGGAATAAATATGTCTCATTAATTGCAGTCCATGAAAAATCTAAATCAATCAACGGAGTTTTAAGAAATGTGACTGCAAATTACTTTGTAATAAGAAAAAACAATTTTTCAAGAATTTGATTTTGATTCTTTTTATTCCTGTTTCCAGCAAAGTTTTACCACAAACTCACTGCTATGGCCATCAACGTAATTTTCGCATTTTTTTTTAATATTTATTCCATCTTTAACCTGTAAAAAAATATACTAGGTGAAATTGGATTAAAGAATTCGCAGCGAATAAAACACCTAAAAAGAAATTATGTTACTTATGTCGCACCTAGATTTGATGCCGGTGTGGATGATCTAAATAATGCATTCAAAATATCAATGATCTAATGATGTTTATTTCTTCTCATAATTGATTCAAATGCTTTCCATAATTAGTTATGGAAGCAAAACCCTTTAATAATTAAAACAGTGTTAATATACATTCAAACAAACGGAATAAAATCCCTTTTAATTTTCTCACGTAATTAATTATCGCTCAATTTTATTTTTACATTTGTTATTTGTACACAGAAATAAATTCCAAAATGCATGAATTATTAATACAATTGGAAGTTTTTTTTAAAGCCTCCTACTAAAACTAATTACTCAATTATTTAGATATTTTAATAACAGCAGAAAATTAATTTTTAACGCTTCGAAAATTAAAGGCCATTTCGGGCAAAATTTTAGCGGAAGATCCTTTATTAAACTTCAAATCTGAAGCTGAAAAATATTTTGAATGTTACATAGCAACTGCTGTATTTTTCGGCGAAGATTCTATATTTATTATTCAATTTACAAGACACTTCAGTTTCCCTTTGTTTATCTCTTTTATTATTTGGTTGCTTTAACTTTGCAATATACTTTCCAAGCTATAGCTTGTTACGTCATAAAAGATCAATATTCCTTCAGTTTAAGTTGGATCATTTTATTAAAGGACAAAATCTTTCAAGAGTACTTGTAAGAAAAAAAGCAGTGTTATGATGAATGTGAATTTAAATATAAAATTATTTTTATTAACTCAGTTAGTTTTTTGAAAGAACTAACTAAAGTAATAAAAATAATTTTTAAATGTTTTCATATCAAATTTTTTAATAAGATGTCTCAGCTTTCTTATGTCATTATTTTTAATGTGGTTGGTTAGTTATAAATCTTCAACAATGTCAGAAAGCATTATCTATTCACCACGGAGACAGAAAAGATGAAGGTTTGCTTATTTTTATTTCGGATAGATTGTAATATACATGTTTTTTTTTTTTTTTTTTTTTTTTTTTGCAGTTGAGTTACAAACTCGATTGTTTAAAAAAAAAAAAAGCTTAAAAGTATTTTCGACGCTTTTATTATTATTATTATTACAATTATTATTTTTTACGTACTAGCTGACTAGCTGTATACAGCTAGTCGTGCGAATCGCTTTTAGTTCTACTGCCATACTTGTAATCAAAAGTTCTTCAAGTGTATAAAGGAATAAACATTAGGGTGTATCGAAAAAAACTTTTTTTCGAAATTCAATTTACTAAGTTGATAAGAAGTTGCCTCTACCCAAACAGCACTACTTTGTCCTTTGGACGTCCTAGAAATGTCATTTCAGGACTAACTCAAAATATTAACTTATCCTTCGGACGTTTAAATTTCATCCCGCGGTAATCGAGGGACAGCCTAGGGACCGTTCAATGTCCGCGAAGTGTTCTTCCCCAGTTGGTCCCTGTGTTGTCAGCAGCCATCCCGAGGACTTAAGCCTTTCGTGGTCCTCAGGACGTTCAGAAAACATTATCCCCAGGTTGTTAAACTGATGTCAGACGTTCTTTTATTGGCTATGTCTAGGATCAAGCTTTTTGTGGTTGGTCCTTTGGACGTTAAATGGACTAATTAAAATGAACAAAAGATGTCCTACGAACTATAGCCGTTCAAATTTTGGTTCTCTTTAGAACATTAGACGGACTATACATCAAGTGTTCAACGAAAAATTTAATTAATAATTTGGCTGTCTACAAGTACTCGAGGGATCTTTTACATGCCGCATAATCATACATGAGCGCTGTCGATTGTCTGCATCATGAAAATCCACTGACTGGAGCCGGATTCGAACCCGCGCTTTTGGGCGTAAGACGCCAGTGTCTTAACCACTATACCATTCTGTCGTCGGTTAAGTGTCATAATTTCAATCTTTTTTGGAGTTAAAAAAGCCCTTTTGATTTCAGAAATAAAAAAATAATGTTAACTATCTTTTCGGCATTAGGGCATTTCTTCAACCTCGGTGCGAAAAACTGTTGTTTTGGAAAACTATTTCAGAACTATTTTTAAAATTTTAATAATAAAAAATATTACATCAGTGAATGATTTTTAAGTAATACTAATACAATTCAAATATATTTGAAAAAAAAAACCGTATTTCTGGTTCTAAAGTAAACTATTTAAGAATGATAATAACAAATTTCAAATGTGTGTGCTTATAACAGAAAATGGTGTATTTACCTATTTTTATTTTTATTTCTTTTACAATTAAAATATGTCAATTTAAAAAAAAAATCGTCTAATAATTTTAGGGATAGTTTGTTTTTATAATAATTTAAAACTAAAATTTTTATTTTAGAGGTTTAAAGAGAAGAAAAAAACGTCAGTAGAATTATATTTTACATTTTATAATGAATTTAAAAAGAAAAAGAAAGAAAAAAAGCTTAAAACAATCATCATTAAAAAAAAAAAAATTCTTCAGGATATACTGTAGTGTATTAATATCAGGTCATTATCCTAGTATAAACTTTAATAAATCAAGTTCAAATTTTGATGTTTTAAATTTGAGAGAAAGAGAGCATTTTTGGCAATTTTTTTTTTTTTAATTTTGACCTCTATCAAAATTTGCAAGAATTTTGACTATCATGAGCGTTTTAAAAATGTATGTCCATTTCCACACACAAAAATTCGAGCAAATCATTTTTGACTCTTAAAATGTTCTTCTACTTTTTTGTTTATTAATATACTTTGAAAATACTTCAATTTTTATGTAGCTTCGTTCATTTCTCGGCTTTATAGTAGTTAAATATTTCAACTTTACTTTAAAAAAAATCGAAGTTCTTCGGAACAAATCGCCCACTTTTCCATTTAGAATAAAGTATATTAGAAGTCTAAAAATTTCATAGATGAATATCGAAAAAAAATTCGTACTCACCACTTTCACTCAAAATACGAATTTTCGAAATTAAATGAGTAAGTCCTATAATCGACTGATTTGACTCATTTGCAGGACATCCTACGAATAAAGACCGCAGGATGTCAGAAAATCAAGTCCTTCGTACGTCTTGAAATGTTGCAGTTTACTTCAGGCTATCCGGAGGACAATAATAAAATTTGTATTTGGGACGTCCTATATGATGCTCCTTAGGATGACCTCATGTCATCGAATTTTACAGTATACCATGACATAATTTAAAAAAATATTTCGGACAAACACAAGCTTGTTTTGTATTTATTTGGTTTTTAAAATTAGTTGCAGAGATACTTTGAGCTTCCCACTTCATATTTAATTGTAAAATTTTAAAAAAATTGTATTTTTTCAAGGAATTTTTTCCTTCAAAAATGTGTAGCATATTTTTATGTTTAGTTAGTTTAAATATTATTTTCATGCTCGTATAAGTTTTGTGCATCATAGTTTACTGTCATTTGTAGTAAATTTCATTGAGAAAATAAAAAATAAAATTTTCCCTACAACTTGAAAATAATGTCCTAAAAACAATTGATTTTGTTGAAACTTGGGACATCCTTAGATAAGTTACCAGGACATCTGGAAAAAAAGTCCGTGGTACGTCCTGAAAGGATGCGGATCACTTTTGGTCATCCTTAGACCTAAAAAAATAGTCCGTGGGACGTCCTGGGAGGCGCATCTAAGGATCGCCAAATTTCATCGATTTTGACATCGGACCAGATTCGGACGTTCAGGACATAAAATGAACGTCCATTGGACGTTTCGTGCTGTCTGGGTACCTACCCACATATTCCACAAAAAATTTCAGTCTAATCAGAAATTGCTTAGGTGTTCCGCACGAGGCCTGAAGTTTGTGAATTTCTTCAAAAATATTAGTTTTTTCTCATTTTTTTTTTTAATATTAAGAATAAATGTAAAAAATAATTCAAGTTGCAAAATGTACACAGCAAAGTCTGAGTACAAAATTGGGTTTGAAAAAAGTATATTAAACAACATTTAGATCTCCCACATTTATTCTAAACTTATTTAATTTTCACCAAAACTAGCATTTTATAAGGCCATGCTGCTTGGTTAGAAACTTGTTTATGAATGTGGAATCTAACTGAATTAATACTTGAAACTGGGAATCATCTGTGATTTATATGGAGTAAAAAGTAAAATAATATAAACTATAAACAGAATTTAAGCTCCTCGTCACACAGTGCCCGCGTTCTATCGGGCCCCCGTGATGGTAAACGAAATACAACTCCGCTAGCGTAGCTGCTATAGGATTGTATAGAAGAACATATATCTTTGCTTGAGGATACAGACTCGAAATATTTCGGACATGGTGCTCCAATAAATGACCCAGGAAAAGAAATTGTAGCTTCAGTTTCACGATTTATGGAAAAAAAAGTTCTATTGATAAAGAACATAAAAGCTATCGGTTGTGATGACAATCAGTTATCACTGGAAAATCAAATGGTGCTATTAGACTTCAAGAAAAGTCTTTAGAGCCCTCACTACAAGCCGTGGTATGTTTTCTTCATTTAATGAATTACCACTCAGAAAGTTAACGGTGGCTCTTGATAGGCCGACTACTGGACAAAATTCTTTTAGTTGACCTATTGGTAAATTTTTGCAACATTGCTAAGATCTACCAGTCATGAACTTTAAGATAATAGAACGCGTTTTACCAGAAGTTGATGTTAAAGAATTGAGTCAAAATACTTATGGGATGTGTCTAAAGCTGTAATGTCTGTCAAATATTCTCAAAATTTAGCAGAAAGGAACCCTACAAGCTTTTCTCATGCAAGATGCCTTGCGATGGCAAACAGTTTTGAGGCTACACATCGCAACTAGTGATCCAAGTTCAGAGTCAATAAACTAGCAGAATTTATAATAAAGATTTATGCTCTCTACTTTTCACAATCGATTCTCGGCTAAAATTATTCATGCATCTAAGCATTATTTTAAATCATAGATTGCAGCAAGTATTTGGATACAAATCTCCAGAATGTTATCCATTCCACATTGTAATGAAGCCATCTTGCATGGGAAAAGCTTGCAGGGTTCCTTTCTGCTAAATTTTGAGAACATTTGACAGACATTACAGCTTCAGACACATCCCATAAATATTTTTGGCTCAATTCTTTGACATCAACTTCTGGTAAAACGCGTTCTATTATCTTAAAGTTCATGACTGGTAGATTTTAGCACTATTGCGAGAATTCTCCAATAGGTCAACTAAAAGAATTTTGTCCAGTAGTCGGCCTATCAATAGCCATCGTTAACTTTCTTGGTGGTAATTCATTAAATGAAGAAAACATACCACGGCTTGTAGTGAGGGTTCTAAAGACTTTACTGGAAGTCAAATAGCACCATTTGATTTTTTAGTGATAACTGATGTGCCATCACAACCGATAGCTTTTATGTTCTTTATTAATAGAACTTTTTTTTTTCCATAAATCGTGAAACTGAAGCTACAATTTCTTTCCCTGGGCCATTTACTGGAGCACCATGTCCGAAATATTTAGAGTCTATTTCCTCAACCAAAGATATATGTTCTTCTGCAATCCTATAGCAGCTACGCTAGCGGAGCTGTATTTCGTTTACCATCACGGGTGCCCGATAGAACGCGAGCACTGTGTGACGAGGGGCTTAGATTTTGTTTATAGTTTATACTAGCTGACCCGGCGAACTCTGTTTCGCCTTAAAGGCAATAAATAAGAAAATTTTTGAATTTAATTAGTTTTTTATTATTAGAAAATACAAAAAAATTAAGTACCTACATTAATCATTCATTATTGTTTCTGTATTTTAGTACATAGGTTGCTCTTCACTAAAATACCTTGTGATGCACAACATTTTTTGTTTTATTATCAGGCGCAAAAAGAAACAACGCAGATGGTCTTCCGACCCGTAAACATGCCACATATAATTGACCATGGGAAAAACAGAGATTTTCTGATTCAAACCACAAACTTTTAAGGATTGGCCTTGTGATTTGTTAAAGGTCATGACAAATGCAAGACGGATCGGAAATTGAAGTCTTTTAAATTCAAACGGCATATCGGTTGGGATCATCGGGATCCTAGGAATGAGCAATCGTTTCTGACAGCTCATCACATATAAATTTCAAAGGAAGTAACGCGTTTGTTTATAATTTATTTCACGAAAAAGTCAAATAACACTCAACGCACCGCTAACTTACAACCAGTTTACTGCGTTCCGGAACCTGCCAGAACGTGTGCTTTATGTCGCTCAGCCATGGAGGTGTCAAAAAAGGCTTAGTAAAAAGGCTTAGTCAATAAGAAAGTTTTTTTATTTATGTAACTGACACACATAAATTATAGCCTATGTCCGTCTCCTGGCTCTAAGCTACCTACCAACCAATTTTTAGCTGTATCGGTACAGCCGTTCTTGAGTTATAAATTGTGTAACTAACACGACTTTCTTTTATATATATAGAAGATTATTTTACTTTTTACTCCACATAAACCACAGATAATTCCCATTTCAAGTGTTAATTCAGTTAATTTCCACATTCATAAACAAGTTTCTAACCAAGCCGCATGGCCTTGTAAAATGCTATTTTTGGTGAAAATTACGTAAGTTTAGAATAAATGTGGGAGATCTAAATGTTGTTTAATATACTTTTTTTCAAACCCAATTTTGTACTCAGACTTTGCTGGGTACATTTTGCAACTTGAATAATTTTTTACATTTATTCTTAATATTAAAAAAAAAAATGAGAAAAAAGTAATATTTCTGAAGAAATTCACAAACTTCAGGCCTCGTGCGGAACACCTAAACAATTTCTGATTAGACTGAAATTTTTTGTGGAATATGTGGGTAGGTAGGGGCAACTTTTTATCAACTTAGTAAATTGAATTTCGAAAAAAAGTTTTTTTCGATACACCCTAATAAACATCAACCTCCTCGTCCCTCTGACATTGTGCTGATCGAAGCTTAGAGTGAATGCTTGCATAGTTGTACTCGTATATCACAGTGCACCTCATTTCTGGGCTTTCACGGATTTTTGGCGCATTAGCACTCTGAGAACTTACCTTCTGAGGAGGTTGGTTCTACACTGTAAACCATGAATGTTGTTTTTACCGTATAATTCAGCTAATTTTACAGTAGTAAACCGTAAAATTGCTAGCTTACAGTAATAAACTGTAAAATTGCTAGTTTTACAGTTTGCTACTGCCTGCCCTTTTACAGTTTTAAACTAAAACCTCTGCTTTCAGTTATATACTGGAAAACCAACAACTTATTTTTTTCTGTGTAACGGTCCTTACATGAACATAAACTATCTCATAAGTATTACCAATGTATGTTAAAAACAAGAGTTTTGGTCTCGGGTTGAACCCGAAAGCACATACAGTGTCATACAACCTAAAATAAAATTCACTATATCTTAAGTCCTACTCGATTCTACAACAAGCCAAGATTTCCGTTATGCCTCGTATTTTTGAACCAGTAATTTGCTTTGCGCTAAACCAAGAATATTATGAGTAAAGCATGATTAGTAATGTTTCACGCTTGAAAAGAAAAAGCTAAAACATAGCTTAAAGAATTAATCAGGAGCATAAATAAGCTTTATAATTTAAAAGCTACTCAAAAATTAGAAGTTCTCTTTTCGTGGAAAGTATGCCCCTATTAAAAGCCAACATTAGATGCAGTTTCCAGAAAAGTATTCTATAAATGGCTTGAATCATTTTTTCATTCAAGATTGCATTGCTATAATGCAACGTTGCAAACACAAGAGAAAATTCCTCCAGAACAACGTTTAAAAGAAAAAAAATGTGCAAAAATCAATGAGGCTTTTTCTTCCTAGGACGAAATAATGAAAAGTAAACAGATATGCTGTTAAACGAAAAATCTTTTATTTTACCTTATGCAGTATCTTTATTTTAGGAATCATAATCTTTTATTTCACAAAGAAATATTGCGTACAGTTTAATACCCATTCTATGACACAAAGCAAAGATTCTGGTAAAAACGAACTTTTATTTCAAGAAAACGCATTTTTACCTCTGCAGAACAAAAATTCTTTGTTTGCTTATAATTTCATAGATATTACTAGTGGATACTTTTTGAAATATATGTGTACAAGAAATCAGCAGCTCAAAATTGATCAATATAATCCTTGAAAATTTGTTGTTTTCTTTTCATTAAAGTGTTGAAGCAAAGCAGCAAGTTATCAAACGAGCACGTTTTAATATAATATAGTTAACTTTGATAGTTAAAAAGAATGCTGATATATTAAAAGTTTAAGGTTCTTGGGACTTCCTATGTCCGTACGTGAGATTCACTGTCATTTTAAGTGAAACAAGATTTCTTTGCAGAAATTAGTAAATTAAAAGTAAAAATTAAAAGTAATGTTTTATCAGTTATATTTCGTTTTTTTCTAATTCCAAAAAATAGAAGCTAGTTGTTACTAATATTAAAGCAGTAAGTTTGGATTTATGTAAATATGCATGTATATATGTCGGTGAGTCACCTAACGCCAAGACGGTTCAATCGATTTTCATAAACTTCAGCTAAAAATTAGTTTGCAATAAGAGATTGTACAACCCAAAGCATTTTTTCTTAATTTAATTCTGATCGTTTTTTAAAGTCCCAATTTAAAAACCAAAAATGTCTCGAAATTGCCTCTTCTATGCAAAGAAAAATGTACGCATTATTTCAAAGCTGGTACTATTGGAAAGCCAAAGGGCCTGTTTTCAAACAAATTGCTTTAGAAAAATTAGTTTTTTATGGACTTGATTGTAGAGGGGCCTTGGTGGATCAGAGGTAGATCAGTCTCCTCGAAAGCAAAAGGCCGCCTGGTGTCCTGGGTGTTATTTCCTTTCTTTGTGCTGTAAATCTTTTGTTGTCGTATATTCTAATAAAGAAGTCCAACCTCTCGAGGCAATGGCACCCCTGTCTTGATAGTGGACAATACACTACTACACAACAACAACAACAACAACTTGATTGTAGAAAAACAAATTTCATACATGATGGAAAATATCTTACGAGTTGGAGTTATTTCCCTCCATCTTTTAGTCGGTTTTTTAAGACATTGTTTGAAACATCATTACTATAAAATTTTGTTGATGCTGGACGAAATAAGTTAGACTACATATCTCCAAGTTGCCTCGAAGTCACCTAATGGCAAATAGCCACTGAAATTGACTGCTCAACGGGCAAAGCTTTTTATCTCTGTTTTCTAGCGGGTTGCAAAAGATTGTAATTCTATGATATACCCACTATCTACAATCTTGTCCTGAAAAGGCTCATGTAAGCCCTCTCTATCCGAATGTATTCTGTAAGAAACAGAGTTTATAATCACAGAGAATAATGATATGCTAAATTAGTAATTTAACATCAATAATTATTTCTAGAATGGAAAGGATTTATAATACATGCACTGAAATCTATGTCATTCGCATTACTTATAGGGTTTGAGTGATAGTAAATGTTAATGTTAATTAAAACTACATAGTTTGTAACACCTGCTGTCCCGTAAAGATTAAAGATATTCCCAGTTACTAAGTGCTTTTTGCAGCCTTGAGAACAGGGAATGTACTTTTTTGGGGGGAATTATGCTAAACAACATTCGTTTCCTTATTAACTATTTCCGTACAAATTTAAGCATTTATATTTTTAATCATATGCACAGTATTTAGTTAAAAGTATTCAATTGATAAGAACATAGAAAATACGAAGCGTTTTTCTATGTTCCGAAGTCCAAAAGTTGAATAATAATGATTAGCGCTAATCTATTCAAAAAGGATTAGTAAGTATTAGGATTTAGACATGACATATGTAAGGACTTGGAGGACATAACATATATTAGGACAGTTTTTTCGAGCCTTACCTAACCAGTCATATCATAATTCATTACCAGATTTACCACTTTCTTTCGATGTCTTTACTCACATTAAAAGTCGATGATATATTAGACAACTAGAAAACTGTTTGCTTTTCACAAAATTACTTTTTCAATCCTTTTATGTTTAAATCATGGTGTTTCGTTGTGTTTGTTAATTCACTGTGTTTTATTTAGCATTGAAGTCAGTTTTAAGGTAAAACGTTCAAAATATTAAATTTTTAGTAAGTTGTTAAATTTTTTCTGAGTTATGCAAACTATGTTAAATTACATAAACCGTAACACTCAGTTTGAAATATTCTTGCTAAATCTTAAACTGCTAGTCGAGTTATTAATATCATTTCGGGAATCAAATATATAGTCTAGAGACGTGTTTATTCAGCTGTTGTACTTATTACAAAGATGATTAAAATTCTAAACTATAGCTTTCCGAAAAAAGAAATTGCTAAACTAAATTTTTCCTTCCATATTCTTTTGATAGTAGAACGTAGAAGACAAAAAAAATAAGTTTGAACGTAATACTGTTACGCATACAAAAATAATAGCAATTTTACATAATTTAAATTAGTGACTGGGATATATACCAGTTTAGTTATCGCTACACGATGTAAAGGAAAATTAACAAAAGTGTTCGTTTCGATTCCATCTAAAAACTAAATGAGAGGATTAATTTATTTAAAATTTTCATTTAGTAAGAGTAAAAATAATTTGCAATAGAAAGAAAATACTGAAAATAAATGACTGAAAAGATTACTTTTTGAGACATATAATTAAATTGGGTACTGGGGCATACTAAAAAAATACAGACGTAGCGTTTCATTTTTCGAAAAAAGTAAGTTAAGAGCTTTTATAAACACTTGAAGCTAAGAAAATCATTGCATTTTATGCAACAGAAAAACAGAAACATATTTTAATTTCAATATTTCCTGCAGCTTAATGCTATGTAACAAATACTATTGAATGTAAAACTGAAAATATTTTATAAATATATTATTAATTCTGTGCTCAACTAATGTAAAAATGCTGACACCAATAAATAATGTTAAAACAAAAATAAAATATCTACCGAACGAAAGATTTATCGCTATCAATTACATTAAAAGTAAAAAGTTTAAATATGAACTGAATTAATTTATAAAAGAAAAAATTAAAGACTCTTTTAATGTGTCTGATTAAAAATATCCATCTATCTTGCAGGGTAAGAAAAAATTGATGCGTGTGAAATATACGCGTGGTATTAAGCAGTTAGTCCCCCCCCCCCCCAAGCCATCGCTAAGATAGGAATACATGCAATATTCAGCCAACTCGATGTATCCATCCTCAATCATTAAAATTATGAGTTAACTAATAAAATGACAAAAATGAAATATAGTTTTAAAAATAATTTTTGATAAAATTGTGATTAACTACAAGTATTAAATGAATGCTTATTAAGGTTTATTTTGTAAAATGAATGAATAAGTGATAAAATTAAGTTTCCGATAATTCGGGTTTTGCAGTGGACTGTATGTCTTACATAAAGATATAAAAATGTTTTAAATATTTCAACTTCAAAATATATAGTATACTTTAATTCATTTCTGAAATTGGTTAACGGGTAGTAGGGAAATTTATGGCAAAGTGAAATGTTTAAGATAGCTGGCTTGCTTCAAAATGAACAAATATGAAATTTGTTCTGAAATCAGTGCACATACAGAAGGAATAAGGTATTTTGTGATACAACTATTGTTGAAATGGTATATTTCATTTTTGGCAGTTATTTTGCACCTTCTAAAAACGGTGGAAATTTTTCATCTCAAAAAACCATGGGGCAAAGCGAAAAATACAATATTTTCGTAATAAAACCTTTTCTTTTTGATAAGTAACTGTAATTTTCATCAAATCAATACATACAAAAACAAATAGAGGAATTATTAATGAAAAAAATAAACGAATAAATAAATAAACAAATAAATGAATTAATTAATATATGAGAAAAAGAAATCAGTGAATAAAATAGAGAATGAAAAACAAAATACTTGAATGCATGAATAAATAAGTTAATTAAAAAATAAAGAATGTGAATAAATTAGTAAGTGAGGAAATACGTATGTGATTTAGTAAATGAATTCATGAGCAAATGAAATGAAATATTTTGCCCAGTCCGCTTTGCCTGCGTGCATTTGGCAAATTATATTGAACATTTAAAATCAAAACATCCCAAACATAAACTAAATAAGGACTGCACTTGTCACCAGTAGATCTCAATTGTTAGTTAAAATGATAATTACAAAAATTTTATCATTTTATAATAACAAAAAATAGTTTTGAAAAAATACTAATGTTACAATAATGGTATTGAGTTTTAAAATGACCTGTATAATTTTTCGTTGATCTTTGAAGCTATTTATTTTTAAACAGAAATCAACTACACGTCTAGAAACTTAGTCAAAGTATTGCTAGTTAGGTAGCGCTGCAAACTGGGAAAATATTTTGCCATTTCACTTTGCCCCGCTATTTCACTTTGCCTCACATTCCCCTATACTAGACAGCAACTTAACTTGACACTGAACGTCACTACGGTCGGAACCAATAAGAGCTCACAAGCAGTCAGCGATCTCCTCTAATTCGCCAAGTAGGCTGTGACGTTTTATCCAGCTCGTTTTTCATAGGCTAACGTCACGCTGACGTCACGATGTTTTTGTCAAGAAACGTTGCAGTGTAGTATATATGTATTATTTTTCCATAATATGTAGACAATATTTGCTCATGTTGAATTAAATGCTGTTCATAAAACTCTTTCAAAACTTGTATACTTTTATTATATCTTTCCACAGGAGGAAAAAAAGGAATGTACTATTTAATTTGTTTAACAGCACTTTTAAATGGCTGCCTTGCATAAATATTTTTCATCTTATAAGCATCTAAAATTAAAACACTTTTTAAAAAATATTTTTGAAATGAACAGCAACCAAAACAAACGTATGTAACTTCTAAAACGTTAATTAATGTTGTTTTATATATCTTTTGACATTTTATCTCACGTTGTATATGTTAAAATTATATTTTCAAACGCTATGGAAACAGCTAAACAAAAATCGTGCATTGCGTGATGGAGGTAAAAGAAAGTAATAGCATTTATTTAGCGTAATTGCAATTATTGAAGATCTTGTAACACCAAGAAAAGAAGTAAGGAAAATACGTTTATCTTTCTTTTTTTCCAGATGGTTGAAAAATAAAGTTTCAGATGAAGTAATTAAAGCTATTGGAGGCAAAAGTGGGTTTTTGTAAACTCCTAAATATATAATTGGTTAAAGTAGTATTTTTTTCTAACTAAGTATGGGGACAAAGTGTTTTAATTTCACGAACGTGATCGTTAAGTTTGAGTAAATGAAATCTAAACAAATGATTTTTCTTTTTAATGCAGTGTCCTAAAAGTAAAAATGTTTTGCAAAGGAGCGAATAAAAAAAATTTAAAGATATTTTCCCTCAAACAGCAAATGCAGTGTAAATGACTAATTATGGGCATGATTAAGGTTTATATATTCTCATTTAGACAAAAATGAAGCTGCTCCACTTCCTTTTAAAAATACTTTTAACGGTGTTAGAAATTGCAATTTTATAGCTGTGATATTTTCAATTATGGTTTATGTATATTTTTTTAAATAAATTGGAATGCACAAGCTCGACCAGTTATGGTCCCACTCGATTAATCATGGTCATGTAAAAAAATAACAACGATCATGCAAGTGAATTTTATTCTTTTTTAGGAAATACCTCAAAAACCCAATAAAATTAAAACAATTATTTTTGTCCCAACACTATAGTCAAGTTTGAAGCATCTTGACTTATTAGTTCAAGGACCATTAAAATTTTAAAAATGCCCAATTAACCAATCGATTTCGAAATTTTCGTCTTAATAGCAACAAAAGTAAATTAATAAATAAATAAAATAAATATAACTTTCTAATGCTGCATTCTTTAAATAATTTTGATAAATATAACCAATGTTTTATCCTCAATACTAAGCAATAATTTTGAGTAAGGATGGCTAAAACATTTATTATGGTCAATAAAACCCATAACTAAATACTTTTAATTAACCAGTTACAGGTACATTAGATTGAAAGAATCTTAACTATCCCAATTAATGACACAAATGTACGATAGAAAATAAGTTAAGAAATGGGTACACATACCAATAAAACTACGGTCTGATTTTTTAAAATGGCAATGTCAGGTCCTTAAGAAAATAAGACTTTAAAAGCTTAATATCGAACGCAAATTCCCTCTCGGCGACTAAGACTTCATTTTGAGGCGTATTACGTATCCTGTAATACGGACATTTTGTGAAATTTTGTAAAGAAGGTTTTTTTCAACACATTTTACTTCCTAAGAATGTTTCGGTCAGTAGTCAACATTAATAACCATCATCATCTAAATCTTTACTGTAAAAAATAAATGTTGTTTTTACAGTATAATACAACCAATTTTATAACTGTAATAAACTGTAAAATTGCTACTTTTACGGTACTAAACAGTACAATGCTAATTTTACAATTAAAAACTGTTAAATTGCGAGTTTTACAGTTTATTACCGTGCATTTTATAGTTTTAAACTGGAACCTCTGCTGCCAGTATTATACTGTTGTTTTTACAGTATAATACAGCTAAATTTTACCTCAATAAACTGTAAATTCCTAACTGTACAGTAATAAACTGTAAAATTGCTTGTTTTACAGTTAAGTACTATGCATTTTACAATTTTAAATTGAAACCTCGGCTACCAGAATTGCTCTGTAAAAACAAGAGTTCATTTTTTGCAGTGTTCTTGATCAACATTAAAATATTGCCAAAAAAAATCTTTCTTTAAATCTTCTAAAAATTCAGATATAAAGAAACATCATCTATATAATTTTGTTTGGTGTAAATTACATATTCATTTAAATAGCTTCTGTGTATTTTCACCCCATCCCTAAAGGATTGTTTCTTTACACAAAAAAGACACCGCTCTTCTACAATTGACAGGTATTTGGGTGATTACATAAATGAGTCTTTAATTAAGACATTATTGCTAACAAGTAAATATATATAGATGCTACTATTGTAATAGAGTTCAAAATAAGGAGAATGAAATTCATTCGTTTATCTCTTTTTTTTTCTTTTGCTAAAATATTCTACTAAAGTGCAATTTTTAATTCAAATAAATCGTTCTCTCAATGTTTCATAAAAAAATTCCATAAAGGAAAACTAATTTTCAATTGCGCTGTTGCATTTCATGATTATCGTAGAATATTTTAAACAGTAGAGAAAGGAAGGCAACTAGCGTTGCCTTCCGAACAAGCAACATTTAATAAGCAAATGGAGTATTCGAACCTTGATGAAGGATAAATATTTCATTCATGCAAATGTACTTAACCAAGCCGTATACGTATAAATGCAGGATAACTAAAGACTAAGCAATTTCATTGGCGCTTCTCATGAGCGCTTAGCTTGCTTCAGGAGTGTAATATTAATGAGCATATTTGCATTTATGGTTAAAGCATCGTACAAAAACCGTATGGCTTGTTTCAAGATCCAAAGTCAGCACTTACTTAACTGTGAGATATTGTACTTTTAAAGAGAATTAGGTTTAAGAAAAATTCTGCGTTATAGCCTTTTATGTTCAAAGCAAGCACTAATAGTAAAATTCGTTTTTTACCTTTTTAAATCATGATTTGGTGTCGTAGTTTTCCCCCCATATAATTACCAAAGAAAACCATTGCAGAATCATGAATTTCAAATTAAATATTTTTCATCTACTGTTTTAGTTTCTGAAAATTTTCCAAGAATATGCGGACAAAAATAAAGAATATATTTCAAAGTAAAACAATCCCTGCCCGACTCATGCAAATAACTAGTTGTACCGTACGACGACGCTAAAAATTTAAATTAAGTTTCTTGAAAAAATTTAAATTGAATTTAACCCACCCACCCCCTTCGATACAAAATGATCATTTTCTTCAACTACAATGCGTACACACCCTTCAAAAAAACTTAAAAAAATATCTGTAATTTAAATTTTTTCACCGAGTAAATGAGACATAAACTACAGTAACCTTGCTTTTAAACGTAAAATATTTCACCATTTCTATTGCTTATCTTCTAAAGCACTAAGCTACAAATCTACCGAAACCCAACCGTTTAGCATGAAAATTATTTCCGATCTATTCCGCTCCCGCGTCCCCGCGCAAAAAATAATTTATCTCAAAATACTCAATAAAATGAGTATAAAATGGATATTAAACATTCCTCCCCCCCCCTCGCTCAAAAAAAGATTTTTTCATTAAAATAAGCACAGCGAATACAAAAAAGAAAAATCATATCTTATATTCAATCAAAATACGCACATTTAATTTAACCAACAATAAATGAAGTAAAGCGTCAGTAAAAACGTTTGGAGAAAATAAAGAATTGGAATAAAATAAAAAACCATAAGAGCAAAAACTACCTTAGTTAAAAAAAATAAAGAAACTATACAAAGTTCTGTCGTTGGAGAAAAGGAAGAAAAACATTGTGTGAGACTTTCGAAAATCGTTTAGCTCGTGGTTAGCATAATAATAATAATAATAATAAACATAATAATAATTCACTGGCGGAAAAAAAAATCTCAACACCAAGAAAGACTTGCGTTAGATAAACGAAAATTCGGAAGGCGTGTTTATACAACTGAAATATGACCTACATTGAAATTTCGCGTTCCGCGCATAACTGTGGCGTGCTGACGTCACTCAGAACATTCAAATGAGGCTCGTTTTTAAAGAGTTTAGTAAAGCTTGTGAGTATTATTTTTCCGTAAAATTTGAGGCATTGCGTTCATGTTAGCCAGGAATGCCTTTAAGAAGACGAAGAAGCCATTACCAATAGCTCACCGAGTTTGAGCGAGGTCGTACAATTTGGCTCCGAGAAGGTGGATTTTCATTTCGCGATATTGCAGAAAGACTTGGTGGGAATGTTTCCACCGTGCCTGATTAGTGGAAACTATGATCAAGATATGGTTTTACCACAAGAAGATCGGGTTCCAAGCTGCCACGTGGCAAGACGGAGAAGGAAGATCGCCGAATCCTGTGTACGGCTGTGGCGCATCGTACTGCATCTACGGATGACATTCGAGCTGCAGTTGGTACCGTCGTGACCCAAAGAACGGTAAGAAATCGCTTACTTCAAGGACAGCCAGGTAGCCTGTAGCCGGTATTCCATTGACTACAAACCATTGCCGTTTGCGATGGCAGTGGTGTCAAAACAGAGCTCACTGGAGGTCGGAGTGTAGATCTGTTGTAATTTCTGATGAAAACAGATTCTTGGTGCCAGTGATAGCTGTATGTTGGACAGAAGGAGGCCAGGGGACCACCTGCATCCAAGCTGCCTGTGGCCTAGACACACGGGATCTACATCGGGAGTCATGGTCTCGGGCGCAATTTCCTATGACAGCAGGATCACTCTTTTGGTTATCCCAAGCACACTGATTGCAAATTTGTCGTCAGTCTGGTAATTCAACCTATAGTACAGCCCTTCATGAGCAGCATTGAAGGGGGAGTTTTCCAACAAGATACCGCTCGCCCTCACACCGCTGCTGTAACGCAATGTGCTCTACAGAGTGTTGACATGTTACCATGACATGTAAGATCACCAGATCTGCCTCCAATTGATCACGTACGGGATATCATTGGACGGCAATTCCATCATCATCCAGTCAGCAATGACTGTCCTAGTATTGACACAACAAGTGCAACAAGCATGGCACTCCATACCACAAAGTGACATTCGGCACTTGTATGACACAATGGATGCACGCTTGCAGGGTTTCCTTCAAGATTCTGGAGGTTACACCGGCTATTATAGAAACATAATTTCGCATTTGCACAGCATTTTCTTGGGCTTAAATTAGCCAGTGATCTTGTACGTTTAATCTATTAAACATGTTAACTAGATAATTGCATTACCTAAATTTCATTACTCTACAGTGATTTTTTTTTTGGTGATGGAATTTTTTTTCAGCCAGTGTAATAATAACAAAAGATAAATCGTTACTTTTGTTAAATTAATAAGCAGAATGAACCAAACGAGAAGTGAGCCCATGTCAACTGACAGCTACATTAGACCCACAATCTCAGTGAAAAGATTTCTGCACTTTCTGGTTATTGTAAAGGTATAGTATGAATTGAGTTTAACTTGAAATGTGGGCTGAAATAGAAGCGCTTATATATCCTGCTCTAATTAAATAATATAAATAGAACAGACTTCTTTTTGATCAGGAAAACAAAAAAAGCTTTTCTTAACGGTATCTTATGTGAAAGTGTGGGGAGTTTCCGTGTTCTATTAGATAAAATACGTGAAATTGTAGCTTAGCAAATTAATTGAAAAAAAAAAACTAATTTGGATTTGGAAAAATGGCTTCGATTTTCAGTTTCCGGGATACGTGGGAATTTCGTGTCAAATCTCAAACCTGGTTATTTTATGAGGTCTCTTGGCCATTGCGCACAAAGAAACAAACATCGTCTTCTTTCCATGTATAAATAACCAATAACACTGGTGCCCTACTTTTTTACAAGATGAGCTTACATTAAAATGAATCATGCTGTCGGAAAACTACATGCAAAATTTCAGTATATTTTAATTTACTCTAGATAGCTTGGGAAAACACGGAGAAGGAAATAAAATTTCTAACCAAGATTGCAGTTTCAACTAAAACAAACTCGTTTTTTCAGCGCGAAGTGTCATTTCGTTTTTTAGAGTCCAGTTTCTGACTTGTTGGCTCTAAATTTGCAACTATTCTCCTTGGCTCCGAATGAATATGTTCAGTTGTTTTGAAAGGTTCCAGAAAATAGTTTTTGATTTGCAATATTGAGCGCAACAACGGGCCACATGCATCAGTTTTAGAGTTTCCATATGACCTAGCGTTATGTAACAAGCAGGCAAAAAACATCGGTCAAAACTCGATTGAGTCCATTTTTAAACAATGGCTGCGGGCTCCAAAAACCAGTTTCGGGGACCTCACGTGCAAAATTGACTGAAGACATTCTCAATCAAGTCACTTTCCAAAAAAAAGAAAGAAGAATCCAAGTCGGTGCATCCGTTTGGGAGTTGTGATGCTACAGGTAGACACACCGAGACCGATACATAAATATTTTACTTTTTATTAAATATCCTTCACTGTAACGACTAAACAGAGAACTTATAACTGTAGCAGAAAGCAAACTTAAATGTCTACTTGCATATTGAATAACTTACCGTTTTACCGGATTACCTATATTTAAATTAGTTAAAATTGTTTTATTTTTTTAATTTTTGGGACATTTATTTGAAAACAGTTAATAATTTATGCACAATTCATATCTACTAAATTTTAAAATCAGCAACACTTCTCTGTCCTCTTTGTCAGTAAAATTAGGCACCTCATTTACTTTAAAAGAAAATATGCTATAAAATAGAAGGAAAATTATTCCATTCAATCACCCGAAAAAGTCTTTTTGACCATAAAATCATTGCTATTTTACTCAAAAGTAACATTATTT